>WNWK01004336.1:2500-70000 GCA_009830355.1 Cherax destructor | reverse complement strand
CTACTACTACCACTACTACTACACACTACTACACTACTACTACATACTACTACTACTACTACTACTACTACTCTACTACTACTACCACTACTACTACCACTCATACTACTACTACTACTACTACTACCACTACTACAACCACTACTACTACTACTACTACTACTACTACTACTACTACTACTACCACTACTACTACCACTACAACTACAACTACTACCACTACTACCACTACAACTACAACTACTACCACTTCTACCACTATCACCACAACTTAATAACAATATTAAAGTGTTTTTTCTAAGAAAGAATAATCGCACTTCTGTGTTCTACTTTTGAAAGACCTCAGAAAGTCCTCCGAGTTTTGCAATTACGTCAGCCAGGCGCTAAGAGCGTTAAGAGGCAGTTAACTGTCAGCAACTGTTATTGTCATGTTCATGTTAGCGAAGAACATTCAGTTGGTGGTTGTTCTCCAGGATTTCAGAACTGTGAGTGATGTTCTAGTTATTGAAGAACGTTAGTGATGTAAACGAGGTCAGTGAGTAACCCCATATCATTCAGCCTATGGGTAATACCAAGCATGCAGAGCATGTAAAATAATAAGAATTATAATATTAAAATGATAATAATAATAATAATAATAATAATAAGAAGAAGAATTCATGTAAATCTCACTATATAAACTACAGCACAAACATAATGCCAAGGATGCAGTGAGCGTAATAAAAATTATGTAGAATACATTATGTATATACTAGTTACGAGTACAAAATATATATATATAATGTATATAAGTTATTCACCATAAGTGAAAGTCACTCTGTGCAACTTACCCAGAATTTACAACATTGCGTACCACCAACTACTGTACAAAATACAAACTATTTATATACTTGTAATATAAATTACTAGAGTGTATAATACAAATTTTTCATAGTGAATAAAACAAGACAAAGTGAGTAATGTGTCAGTTAGAGACTGAGTAAATTATTTTACCAATGGGTAATACCAAGCATGCAGAGCATGCAATGTTAATTCATGTTATTGGAAACACCAAGCGTATTATATACGCTCAACTGTCAAGAGAAGAATTAGGTAACAGCAAGGGTTGTTCCGAGGATAAGTGACGAGCCTATTAAATATTCTCTACATTAATTAATCAGGAGTCGCTATAAGCCTACGCTTACTGCATACTGATTCTCAGCTTTACTGCTAATTGAGGCCGTTCTTCTGCGTGTTGACGGTGAGTACACACACGCAATTATGTGAGTACACACACACAATTAGGTGAGTACACACACAGTTATGTGAGTACACACACGCAATTAGGTGAGTACACACACACACACAATTAGGTGAGTACAAACACACAATTAGGTGAGTACACACACACAATCAGGTGAGTACACACACACAATTAGGTGAGTACACACACACAATTAGGTGAGCACACACACACACACAATTAGGTGAGCACACACACACACACAATTAGGTAATTACACACACGCAATTAGGTAAGTACACACACGCAATTAGGTGAGTACACACACGCAATTAGGTGAGTACACACACGCAATTAGGTGAGTACACACACACAATTAGGTGAGTACACACACACACAATTAGGTGAGTACACACACACACAATTAGGTGAGTACACACACGCAATTAGGTGAGTACACACACATAATTATGTGAGTACCCACACGCAATTAGGTGAGTACAAACACGCAATTAGGTGAGTACACACACAATTATGTGATTATACACACAATTAGGTGAATACGCACACACACAATTGAGTACACACACGCAATTAGGTGAGTACACACACACAATTAGGTGAGTACACACACACAATTAGGTGAGTACACATACGCAATTGGGTGAGTACACACACACAATTAGGTGAGTACACACACGCAATTAGGTGAGTACACACACACAATTAGGTGAGTACACACACACAATTATGTGAGTACACACACACAATTAGATAAGTACACACACAATTATGTGAGTACACACACACAATTAGGTGAGTACACACACACAATTAGGTGAGTACACACACAATTAGGTGAGTACATATACGCAATTAGGTGAGTACACACACACAATTAGGTGAGTACACACACGCAATTAGGTGAGTACACACACACAATTAGGTGAGTACACACACACAATTAGGTGAGTACACACACACAATTATGTGAGTACACACACACAATTAGGTAAGTACACACACACAATTATGTGAGCACACACACAATTAGGTGAGTACGCACACGCAATTAGGTGAGTACACACACAATTAGATAAGTACACACACGCAATTATGCGAGTACACACACAATTAGATGACTACACACATACACCCACAATTAGGCGAGTACGCACAATTAGGTAAGTACACACACACAATTAGGTAAGTACACACACACAATTAGGTGAGTACACACACACAATTAGGTGAGTACACACACTCACACACAACATCCAACAACTCAAGTAAGCATCTACAGATCTCCCCCCGTGTTTACCCATGCGGTTTACCCACGATATTAGGGTAACGACCCGAGCCAGAGGCAGGTGAGAAACTCTAAATAAGTAAATATTTGCCTTCATACCTGGCAGTTCACATCTGGCGTCACTCCTCTCCTTATTAAGCATATTAATGAGCTTTAGTTTCTGGGGAAATGTTTTCTGATATGTTAGGTTTATTAAGGCATTGTTAAAATTAACGTAATTTAACTTAACCTATACATACGTATAGTTTAAATATCAGTAAACATCAAGGGTAAAACAAGCTGCAGTACAAGCTCATTTCACTCTGAGTAGAGCTTTATCAAGACTTGTTTCACTCTGAGTAGAGCTTTATCAAGACTTGTTTCACTCTGAGTAGAGCTTTATCAAGACTTGTTTCACTCTGAGTAGAGCTTTATCAAGACTTGTTTCACTCTGAGTATAGCTTTATCAAGACTTGTTTCACTCTGAGTAGAGCTTCATCAAGACTTGTTTCACTCTGAGTAGAGCTTTATCAAGACTTGTTTCACTCTGAGTAGAGCTTTATCAAGACTTGTTTCACTCTGAGTAGAGCTTTATCAAGACCTGTTTCACTCTCACTAGAGCTTTATCAAGACTTGTTTCACTCTCACTAGAGCTTTATCAAGACCTGTTTCACTCTCACTAGAGCTTTATCAAGACCTGTTTCACTCTCACTAGAGCTTTATCAAGACTTGTTTCACTCTCACTAGAGCTTTATCAAGACCTGTTTCACTCTGTGTTGAGAGAAACGATGTCATGGTAAAAGTGTATTCTAGACCTGAAAGTTTTTTTTTTATTCCTGGAATTAAAAAAATACAGAAATCGTCGGGGTACGTCTGGCAGCTGAATGGCTGAATTAGCTTGGCAGATAAGTAGTGGAATACGTCTGGCAGCTGAATTGCAGGTTATGCCTTGCACTTGACTAGTGGGATACTAGTGGGCTACTTCTAATAAGTGAGTAGCAAGGTATATCTGGCAGCTAAGTGGTAGAATACGCCTGGCAACTGAGAATCTGGACACATCTAGCAGGTGAGTGGCGGAAGTGCCGGAATACATCTGGCAGCTGAGTGATGGGATACGTCTGTTAGTTTATCGGTGGGGTGTCTGGTAGCTGAGCGCCATGATACGCCTAGCAACTAAGTGGCTGAATACGTCTGGCAGCTGAGTGGCAGGATACGCCTAGCAACTAAGTGGATGAATACATCTGGCAGCTGAGTGGCAGGATACGCTTAGCAACTAAGTGGCTGAATACGTCTGGCAGCTGAGTGGCAGGATACGCTTAGCAACTAAGTGGCTGAATACGTCTGACAGCTGAGTGGCAGGATACGCTTAGCAACTAAGTGGCTTAATACGTCTGACAGCTGAGTGGCAGGATACGCTTAGCAACTAAGTGGCTAAATATGTCTGGCAGCTGAGTGGCAGGATACGCTTAGCAACTAAGTGGATGAATACGTCTGGCAGCTGAGTGGCAGGATACGCTTAGCAACTAAGTGGCTGAATACGTCTGGCAGCTGAGTGGCAGGATACGCCTGGCAGCTGAGTAGCGTGAAGATGAGCTGCATAATTTGTTGACCTGTTTCATTAACTAAGATACCCGACACCTGTTCTAATGCTCCTTTCTAAACATATTCACGGGGAAGCGATAAACCCATAGGCGTCATCCAAGACCCGAGTGCAACTTTCAAATAGTTAGGGGAAAACGTTTTTAGGAAATAGGGAAAAAAAATTCAACATTTATGTGGAAAAAATCTGTTTTTATCAGGTAGGGGAAAGTTACATAGTTACAGAAGCTAGGCAGAGGAGATGACAGGTTATCTACTCTTGTGGAAAAATTGAAAATGGGAATTATTTTGTTGGGCCTGATGGGCGTGAGGGTGATGGAGCCGGATATAGGGAGGAAGGGAGAGAGGTGAGATGAAGGGAGGGAGGAAATTAGGGAGATGAATGGAAGAGAGGGAGGGAAGGATGGAGAAGATGAAAGGAAGGGAGGGAGGAAGTGAGGGGAATGGAGGGAATAGAGAAGGCGAGGAGGGTGAAAGTAAGGAAGGGAGAGAGGAAAGATACAGAGTACATGTGAGTGTGTACTCACCTATTTGTACTTTGATATTTATAGTTGCAGGAGTCGATTCATAGCTCCTGGCCCCACCTCTTCACTGGTCGCTACTAGGTCCTCACTCTCCCTGTTCCATAAGCTTTATCATACCGGTAGAAACTCCAGCTGGTTCCACTCCAGCTGTTAATGTAATTCCAGACAGCTGGAAAACCCAGACATCGGCAGATTCTCCTCTTAAAGCCGACAATTCCCGTTGAACTCTTCCACCGCCTCGGTATACCAACCAGTTCCACCGGTATACCGCACCCACCACTAGTACCACCACCACCACTACCACCACAACCACTACCACCACTAATACCACCACCACTACCACCACTACAACCACCACTACCACTAGTACCACCACCACTACAACCACCACCACCACTACAACCACTACTACCACTAGTACCACCACCCCCACTACCACCACTACCACCACTACCACCACTACCACCACCACCACTACCACCACCACCACTACCACCACTAGTACCACCACCACTACAACCACTAGTACCACCACCACCACTACCACCACTACCACCACTACCACCACCACCACTACCACCACTAGTACCACCACCACTAGTACCACCACCACTAGTACCACCACCACTACAACCACTACTACCACTAGTACCACCACCTGTACCACCACTAGTACCACCACCACTAGTACCACCACCACTACCACCACTACTACCACCACCACTAGTACCACCACCACTACCACCACTACCACCACTACTACCACCACCTACAGCGTAAAAACAACCCCTTCAGCTTAGATTCTAAAAAGAGTCATTAACTAAGACATGCAGCACTCTTGAGTGACGTTACTCTAATGGAAGGAAGGAAGAAGCAACGATACGAGGAAGAGAGGAAGAGGGAGAAAGTGGCAGGAGAGGGAGATAAAGGGGAGACAAAGGGAGGAGGGAAAGTAATGGGAATGAAACGAGATGTTTGAAGAGATAGGGGATGCTGAAAGGGTCATAGGAGAAAGCTGGAGAGAAAGGGTGATAAAAAGTATTAAGAACAGAGAGATAGAAAGAAGTAGGATAGGAGGGCAAAATAAAGACATAAAATAATACATATAATTACATAACACATGGGAGAGACATAGCAGGTGAACTGAAGTCCTCACCCAGGCTGTCTGCTGAGAAGGACACCACTATTATTGAGGACTATCTACTAATATCTAGATAGTAGAGGTATGGACAGAAAAGCAGAGGGCTCTCTGCTTGTAACCTGCTCCTCTTAGCTGAGAGAGTAAAGAGAGGAGACACGATTACCACTCAAAATCACACACTGGAAAAACAAAAATAAAATATTTCTTTCTTTCTCTCTCTCTCTCTCTCTCTCTCTCTCTCTCTCTCTCTCTCTCTCTCTCTCTCTCTCTCTCTCTCTCTCTCTCTCTCTCTCTCTCTCTCTCTCTCTCGCTCTCGCTCTCTCTCTCTCTCAATATTTTTTTAATAACTTTGGGCAGTGGTCAGAATTTACAGGGGTTCAACTGTCATTAGAACACAGCTCCAGCCTCTGAACCTCCTTTAACCTCGCACATTTTTAGAAAAAATGAGACAGATAATAATAAAAGTCACAATACTTTGCTGGAACAATTCACAAGAAACCACAATACCGCTGCTGGAACAATTCACAAGAAACCACAATACCGCTGCTGGAACAATTCACAATCCAGTAAATTGGAAGATGAGAAGATTAGCCTTGACCTGACCTTATCTTGTATGTCACTTGCTGCAGAGCAGACTTATAATAATAATAATAATAATAATAATAACAATCATAATAATAATAATTTATGTATTTATATGTTAGAAATAGAGTATTACTAAGTAAATAAATTTATATATATATAATCCTATGAGTCTAACCCATTTTCACCTCCCTCATGAACGTACATTATTGTACATAGACGTACATAAAAAACACAAAAATTTATACATAACAAGGAAATAATATTCACAAAATACAGGAACAAGGAAAAACTGTGAAGTATTTTTAACTAAGATGATAAATATTTCTCGTTTATTATATCTTAAAAATTAACGTCAGCTCAGCACGGAACATTAATTATTGGTTAATGAAGAATTAAATTAGCTCTCTGACGGGGGACATTAGACTGCATGTATAATTAGTCTGTTAAATGACTCATTTATAATTGAATAAGTTGAATGACACTCAGTCATTTACTAATATATATATATATATATATATATATATATATATATATATATATATATATATATATATATATATATAATTTTTTTTTTTTTAAAGGTACCACCTCTGGAACTATATTGGGACCTCATATATATATATATATATATATATATATATATATATATATATATATATATATATATATATATATATCGACCCTCTCCTAGGATCCTCAGATACTCAAGTGAGAAGAGACCGTGTTCTTGTGCTTGCTCTACCTAGCACAGAACGCCAGCACAAGAACAGGAATTCCATAGCACAAAAGAACTTCCTACCCAAATTTTAAGCCTCTCTACAGGATCTGTTTTCTCACACACTACTTCCTTGACCTGTCCTCCCACGCACTCACCTGGCACTGCCTACTCCCACGTGCGGTGAGAAGTGAAAACCTTCCCTATAAATTCACGTTCTCTTTTAACTTGTGTATCTGCTGAAGAGGATCCCAGAAGAGGGTCGAAATATAGAGATGAATCACCCTTCTGTGTTTCTGTCTCTGTGGGCTATTATCGAGCAAATATACACGTATACATCATACACACACACACACAGCAATTCACAGTTGCCAGGAGACAACCCAGGATAACCAGTCCTAATGTAGTTATTTTTGGCTGTACTGCGAAGAAATAATAGCAGGAACCGTGATAGCGTTTCTATTGCTTTTGTACTGTCGTTGTTGTTGAAATCTGTGCACTCCTGGCAAGCCAGCTACTGCATGAATGATGATGAATGTGTTTCTTACTTTAAAATTCCTTTACCTTGGTGGAGACGATGTTACAAACAAGTGTTGGTTAGATAAAAAATAAAATAAATTTGACTCTTTTTGTTTTCCTCCATAATAGCAGGATGAACTAGTGGTATTATATGTATATATGAAAAACAAGAGATTTTTTTGTGTTATGACGGATCTGAAAGAAGTTAATTAATACCGTGTTCGCGAGACGAGATACTTCCTGCTGTACGACACGTTCACACCTACTGTAAGATACTTTCATACGTGCTGTACGACACGTTCACACCTACTGTACGACACTTTCATACGTGCTGTACGACACGTTCACACCTGCTGTACAACACGTTCACAGCAGTAGATAGATGAAATCACACCTGCTACAGCACTTTACCGCTAGTGTACATCTTCACATGTGTTATACCATACATTCACAGCTGTTCTACAGCACATTCACAGCTGTTCTACAGCACATTCACAGCTTCTCTACAACAGGCTCACATCTGCTGTTCCAGACATTCAGAGTTGCCGTATATATTTGAAGGTGCTGTACGACATGTTCCCAGCTGGGGGTGCGAGAAGTTTAATGACTGAAGTTGTTTGTCATGTTCTTGCACACTGTTCCTGACACAGACTACAACAGAGGCTTATTGAAACGTTGTAACACTGATTGCTCTTGAGAATGATTCATTTCGTATATTACATTTGACGTCGTGTGCTGTTAATCGTACGTCTGGTATTATTAACCGTACGTTTGGCTCTGATGAGTATTCGTATGGTACAGTTAGTCGTAATATGTTGTCAGTCGTACGTCTGGAATTATTGATTGTACGTTTGCTGCTCCTGATCGTACGTCTGGCGATATAGATTATATATTGTTCTGGTGTGCGTAATACACTGTTGATCGTACGTCTGGCATGTTGATCATACGTTTGGCAATGTTGGTCATGCGTATGTAACTGTTGATCATATGTTTAGAGTATGATTATCTAGGTTTATTTAGGTTTATCTGGGTTTATTTAGGTTTATCTAGGTTTATTTAGGTTTATCTAGGTTTATCTATATATCTTTAAATGTACGAGAGAAAATTTTAGAAAGGACTTAATTTTAAATGAGTTCTTTTTAATTGACCAGTTTTACCTATTCGGCACGACATATCTCCCATCGCTCCCATCTTGTTCCTCATCCTCATATCAGACATTGACAGGGATATAAGCCACAGTGCTGTGTCTTCCTTTGCAGATGACACCCGAATCTGCATGACAGTGTCCACCGTTGAAGACACTGCAAGACTCCAAGCAGACATAAACCAAATCTTTAAATGGGCTGCAGAAAACAATATGAAGTTCAATGATGAGAAATTTCAATTACTCAGATTTGGAAAACGTGAGGAAATTAAAATTTCATCGGAGTACAAAACAAACTCCAACCACACAATAGAGCGAAAAACTAATGTCAAAGACCTGGGAGTGATCATGTCAGAGGATCTCACCTTCAAGGACCATAACACTGTAGCAATCGCATCTGCTAGAAAAATGACAGGATGGATAATGAGAACCTTCAAAACCAGGGATGCTAAGCCCATGATGACACTTTTCAGGTCACTTGTTCTATCTAGGCTGGAATATTTCTGCACACTAACAGCACCTTTCAAGGCGGGTGAAATTGCTGACCTAGAAAATGTGCAGAGAACCTTCACGGCACGCATAACTGTGATAAACCACCTCAATTACTGGGAACGCTTGAAGTTCCTAAACCTGTACTCCCTAGAATGCAGGCGGGAGAGATACATTATTATATACACTTGGAAAATCCTAGAGGGATTAGTACCAAACTTGCACACGAGAATCACTCCCTACGAAAGCAAAAGACTCGGCAGGCGATGTAACATCCCCCCAATGAAGAGCAGGGGTGCCACTAGCACGTTGAGAGACAACACAATAAGTGTCAGGGGCCCAAGACTGTTCAACTGCCTCCCAGCTTACATAAGAGGGATTACCAATAGACCCTTGGCTGTCTTCAAGCAGGCACTGGACAGGCACCTAAAGTCGGTACCTGACCAGCCAGGCTGTGGTTCGTACGTTGGACTGCGTGCGGCCAGCAGTAACAGCCTGGCTGATCAGGCCCTGATCCACCATGAGGCCTGGTCACAGACCGGGCCGCAGGGGCGTTGACCCCTGGAACTCTCTCCAGGTAAACTCCAGGTATATATATATGTCGTGCCGAATATATATATATATATATATATTTTATTACATAATATGGTACAAAATATTTGAGAGATACATTGTTGATATAAAGATGGCATATACAGTACACGAGGTGAGAGATACATGTCTAGTACATATTGTTACATCTTTGTCACTGATTATAATGCGAAAATCTCATCCAGCTCTTCCGAGCTGGTGCGCGTGCCCAGAATACAGCATGCATTACCCCTCTGAACAGCAGCGCTGAGTCGCTGGAACAGAAAACTAGCTGCCCTGGGATCCCTAGTTACCCTGTTGAGTCTTTTGCCCAGCTCCTTGAGGAACTTAGATGCACTCTTTCCCCATGAGCCAAGGGTCTCTGAGCCTATGGGAACAAACATATAATGATGGGCAAGTTCTCCATATTTTCTCGACTTCTGGGACTCCCTGAAGGTGGCAGCAGCCCCTCCTTCCTCCCTGGTGTACTGGAGATAGGTATCAGCCAAGGTAGATGCACATGTGTAGTCCCACACCACCTGCTTGCCGTCTGTCCAGGCTTGAAGGGTGATACCATCTGGACGCTTTTGGTTGCCATCAGATCTGCATAGTTGGGGTGGTTCCCTTACTGCTGGGCATCCGGCTGTTGTGAGGCTCCTTTTGATAATGTTATTAACCTCTTCATGTCTTGCAATCTTTCCTCGGATTTACGACACACAAGACCATGGTACCCGAATCGGTCTGCTGCTTCACTGGCACAAATACACCTGTGTTCGGCGAGAATAGGGGCGGCAAGTCGAAGGGCAACACCAATGCGGATGGTCTGTGGGTCGAGGCGTGTGCCAAGGCTGGAGTTGGGAACAGCCAAAAGAAAGTCCCCTGCATGAGGAGCTCTCACTGCAAGTAGGCGGGCTCTATCCTTCCCTGACACACTCTGAAGCATTGCTGAGGCTATATTCTCTACTATTGGGCCATCCCAGTGTGACTGTTTGTAGTTGTTGGGGGAGCAGGCCTGGTTTCAGAGCCTGTTAGGTTATCCCAGATCCTGGCTCCATCAACGAACTTTTGGTCATGGATTCCAATCATATATATATATATATATATATATATATATATATATATATATATATATATATATATATATATATATATTCAAGAATTCTCTCGGCTCTAAATTCATTTTAGGCTTTAGTAGAATAAGAAAAGTTAGGCTTGGTGGGCGCGCGAGTCTTGAAAGGTCTGGGCCAAACTCTGAGACACTGATGTGTGAAACTTAAAACAGCACAAAGACTCTTGCATATAATTACTATAGAAGAAACCTTGAAGAAGAAGACTGCCAAGATGCTGCTGGAGGGTCTTGATGCGAGGAAGACGAGGTGAATTTACTTTTCTCGGGTCTAACCTGATTGCCTTTCAGTATTCTTATTATTATTATTAATATTATCATTATTATTATTAGTAGTAGTAGTAGTAGTAGTAGTAGTATTACTATTATTATTATTATTATTATTATTATTATTATTATTATTATTATTATTATTATTATTAATATTATTATCATTATTATTATTATTATTATTATTATTATTATTATTATCTTTATTATTATTATTATTATTATTATAGGAAGAAGAAAAAGAAGAAGAATTAGCATTATAATCAAATTATTAATAATAATGTTATTATTAATATTATGATTATTATTATTATTATCATCACTATTGTTATTTTTAATTATGCTTTCATTGGAGGAGCGCTAGACCCAAAAGTTTCATATTGCACCTGGTAGGTGATGAGGATAAATCCAAGGAAGAGGAGGTCAGGTCCATTTCCTTGGATCAAGAGCACCTCACCAGCATCAAGGGCCCTCCCATGAGGGATCCAGACTCGCATATGTAAATTAGTTGCAGTTAAGAATGTTTCCTGATGTCATTTGAACCTTAAATTACCCTGAGGCTGAGTTATATTGTTGACACTGTTGGTGAGAATGTAAACAATGTGTGTGTGTGTGTGTGTGTGTGTAACAGTTGGTTGAAAGTCAAGTGCTCTTGGTCGTACGTTTGGCACTATTTATCTCATGGTGAGCACTTTTGATCGTAAGTCTGGCACTATTTATTCTACTTCTAATGATTTTAGTCGTACATTTGGCACTATTTATCTTACGGTTAACATTGCAGGTCGTACGTCTGGCACTATTTATTCTACTTGTAGTGCTTTTAGTCGTACGCTTGGCACTATTTATCTTACGGTTAGCCCTGTAGGTCATACGTCTGGCACTATTTATCGTACTTCTAGTGTTTTTGTTCGTACGTTTGACACTATTTGTCTTACGGTTAGCGCTGTGCTCGTACGTCTGGCACTATTCATATACTTTAGTGCTTTTGGTCGTACGTTTGGCATTATTTAGCTTACGGTTAGTACCGAAGGTCGTACTTGTGACACTATCCATCGTACTTCTAGTGCCGTTGATCGTACGTTTGGTACTGTTTACCATTTATTCAGTGTTGCTGGTCATACCTCTGGTACGGTTTATCGCATTTTTTTTTAAATTGTTGATCACAGAAGTGCTAATTCGTACGTCTGGCAATCTTGATTGTACATCTGAAGCAAGTCAAAGAATTCATGACTTATGTGTGTGTGAAATTCCAAGCAATACCTGTGCTGGCCCAAACACCCTGCTGCCAGACGTTCTTCTGCCAATCTTTTTTTTATTAGTTTATGATTAAAGAATTTTTTTTACATAATGTCGCCTAAGGTATAACCTAACCATAAATGAAAAATAATTCCAAGTAAGAGAAGTGACAGAGAGAGAAGTACAACACTTTCACCGCCTCACAAGTCGTCAAACATGAAATAATAGTGACGTCTGGCAGCGCTGCTCAAACAAAGATTATCGTACCTTATTTAATGCTAGGTTAGAGAAGATTAGGTTAAGTTACTGTTTGGCTAAGTTTGGTTAGGTTGAGTTAATTAAGTTATTTTACACTAGGTTAGATTACGTATGGTAAGATTTGGTTGATTCGAATTAGATTAGGTTGGATTAGACAAGATTGCTTTAGGTTATGTTACATAAATCAATAAAAACGTACAAATAGCCGCCAATTAGCAATTTAGTGCAGCTACAACACGTCTGGCAGTGCAGTGGCTGAACGTAAGCAACAAACGTTTAAATTTTCACGATTATTACTAGTACACTGGTAGTTATCGTACCACAACAAGTATAATTAATGTAATTGTAATTATAGCTGAGGATGTCTGTCCTCTTTTAATTATAGAAATCGTATTACCAGCTCCATTAAATAAGTGATCATTTAAATGTATTTCTAATGAAAGGCATTTGAATGAATAATTTTTTTACTCTCTCTCTCTGTCTCTCTCTCTCTCTCTCTCTCTCTCTCTCTCTCTCTCTCTCTCTCTCTCTCTCTCTCTCTCTCTCTCTCTCTCTCCCTCTCTCTCTTTCATTCACACCTACGTTTTTTAATTCTGGTAAAAGCCTCATTACTCAATTTAAGAGCAGTTTAGAGCAAATTATAAAAAAAGTAATATTCCTTCAAAAATATTATACCCCCTTCACGAGACATTAAACCCTGAATAATTTACAGAGAAAAATGTATAAAAAAGGGTGAGTGGAGCTAGTTAGCGTAGACGGAGGGTCGAGCCTGCAGCATCCCGCTCTGAACGACCCTCAAGGAGAGGTTATGTTCGACGTTGTAAATCTTCTGATGATTAATTTTCATATGGAGGGAAAAAAACAGGTGAACTTGTGTTTAAATGTTTGTGTTTGGGAACATGTAGGTTTTTGCTTGTGTACACACGTACATGTACACACATGCGTACGTACATACATACATACATACATGCATATATACAAACATACATGTATACACACATACATACATATATACATACATATATACATAAAAACATACATATATGAATACATACACACATACATAAATACACGCATGCATACATACATAAATACACGCATGCATACATACATAAATACACGCATGCATACATACATAAATACACGCATGCATACATACATAAATACACGCATGCATACATAAATAAATACACGCATGCATACGTATATAC
Organism: Cherax destructor; assembly: GCA_009830355.1. Classification (NCBI taxonomy): domain Eukaryota; kingdom Metazoa; phylum Arthropoda; class Malacostraca; order Decapoda; family Parastacidae; genus Cherax; species Cherax destructor. The sequence goes on along the minus strand of WNWK01004336.1, from coordinate 56,103 downwards.
ATACATACGTACAAGCACACACACAGGGTAGTTATCTAAGACAAAATGCGTTTCAGTAAATTAAAAAAAAATAACTTTCTTAATTCTGCATGAGTAAAAATACGTGGCAGTGTTGCACTGGCACTACAGCAGTGTTGCACTGGCACTACAGCAATGTTGCAAATTACTGGCCGGTTGAGACAATGAAATTTCTCTTCGGGGTCTTCATCCTCTGTTGTTGTGTGCTGTTTTCTGTTGTTCTGTGCTGTTTTCTGTTGTTCTGTGCTGTTTTTCTGTTGTTCTGTGCTGTTTTCTGTTGTTCTGTGCTGTTTTCTATTGTTCTGTGCTGTTTTCTGTTGTTATGTGCTGGTTTCTGTTGTTCTGTGCTGTTTTCTGTTGTTCTGTGCTGTTTTCTGTTGATCTGTACTGTTTTCTGTTGTTCTGTGCTGTTTTCTGTTGTTCTGTGCTGTTTTCTGTTGTTCTGTGCTGTTTTCTGTTGTTCTGTGATGTTTTCTGTTGTTCTGTGCTGTTTTCTGTTGTTCTGTGCTGTTTTCTGTTGATCTGTACTGTTTTCTATTCTTCGGTAGCTCCTGTTGTTCTGTACTGTTTTGTGTTCTTCCGTAGTCGTTCCTGTTAAGTACTTTTCCTTTCAATTTCCCGTTGTTCTATAAGAACATTAGACAGGAAGAAGACAACAGCAGGCCTACTGGCCCATGGTAGACAGGAGGAAGACAACAGCAGGCCTACTGGCCCATAGTAGGCAGGAGGAAGACAGCAGCAGGCCTACTGGCCCATAGTAGGCAGGAGGAAGACAGCAGCAGGCCTACTGGCCCATGGTAGGCAGGAGGAAGACAGCAGCAGGCCTACTGGCCCATGGTAGGCAGGAGGAAGACAGCAGCAGGCCTACTGGCCCATGGTAGGCAGGAGGAAGACAGCAGCAGGCCTACTGGCCCATGGTAGGCAGGAGGAAGACAGCAGCAGGCCTACTGGCCCATGGTAGGCAGGAGGAAGACAGCAGCAGGCCTACTGGCCCATGGTAGGCAGGAGGAAGACAGCAGCAGGCCTACTGGCCCATGGTAGGCAGGAGGAAGACAGCAGCAGGCCTACTGGCCCATGGTAGGCGGGTGGAAGACAGCAGCAGGCCTACTGGCCCATGGTAGGCAGGAGGAAGACAGCAGCAGGCCTACTGGCCCATTGTAGGCGGGTGGAAGACAGCAGCAGGCCTACTGGCCCATGGTAGGCAGGAGGAAGACAGCAGCAGGCCTACTGGCCCATGGTAGGCGGGTGGAAGACAGCAGCAGGCCTACTGGCCCATGGTAGGCAGGAGGAAGACAGCAGCAGGCCTACTGGCCCATGGTAGGCAGGAGGAAGACAGCAGCAGGCCTACTGGCCCATGGTAGGTGGGTGGAAGACAGCAGCAGGCCTACTGGCCCATGGTAGGCGGGTGGAAGACAGCAGCAGGCCTACTGGCCCATTGTAGGCGGGTGGAAGACAGCAGCAGGCCTACTGGCCCATTGTAGGCGGGTGGAAGACAGCAGCAGGCCTACTGGCCCATGGTAGGAAGGAGGAAGACAGCAGCAGGCCTACTGGCCCATGGTAGGCGGGTGGAAGACAGCAGCAGGCCTACTGGCCCATGGTAGGCAGGAGGAAGACAGCAGCAGGCCTACTGGCCCATGGTAGGCAGGAGGAAGACAGCAGCAGGCCTACTGGCCCATGGTAGGCAGGAGGAAGACAGCAGCAGGCCTACTGGCCCATGGTAGGCGGGTGGAAGACAGCAGCAGGCCTACTGGCCCATTGTAGGCGGGTGGAAGACAGCAGCAGGCCTACTGGCCCATGGTAGGCAGGAGGAAGACAGCAGCAGGCCTACTGGCCCATGGTAGGCAGGAGGAAGACAGCAGCAGGCCTACTGGCCCATGGTAGGAGGGTGGAAGACAGCAGCAGGCCTACTGGCCCATTGTAGGCAGGTGGAAAAACTGACACACATGCACAATAATACCATCATTCATAGACAACGTTTCGCCCATATATATATATATATATATATATATATATATATATATATATATATATATATATATATATATATATATATATATATATATATATATATATATATATATATATATATATATATATATATTAAGCTTAATGATGTGAAGTATGTTGAAGTTGAGATAGACGAATGAATAGATAGACAGATGGATAGATAGACAGATAAATAGATGATTATATCTCTCACATAAATACCACACTTCGCTTTGCACACATTTATCACCTCTCTCTCTTGCCCTCTCCTCTCTCTCTCTTCTCTCTCTCTCTTTCTCTCTCTCTCTCTCTCTCTCTCTCTCTCGCACTCATAGTTCTCTCTCTTATTATCTTCTCCTGTACTTTTCTTACACTATCTTCTCTTCTATTCTCCTTGCTATTATCTTCTGTCTACTTTGCTATTTCCTCTTCTCTCTGCTATGTTGCTTTTTGCTGTTCACTCTGGATGCTCCTACTATCTGCTGTTTACCTTGGCTATGTTGTCTCTGTCTCTTGGCTATGTTGCCTCCGTCTCTTGGCTATGTTGCCTCCGTCTCTTGGCTATGTTGCCTCGTCTCTTGGCTATGTTGTCCTCTCTGTCTCTTGGCTATGTTGCTCTGTCTCTTGGCTATGTTGCCTCGTCTCTTGGCTATGTTGCTCTGTCTCTTGGCTATGTTGCCTCTGTCTCTTGGCTATGTTGCTCTGTCTCTTGGCTATGTTGCCTCTGTCTCTTGGCTATGTTGCCTCTGTCTCTTGGCTATGTTGCTCCGCTCTTGGCTATGTTGCCTCTGTCTCTTGGCTATGTTGCCTCTGTCTCTTGGCTATGTGCTCTGTCTCTTGGCTATTGCCTCTGTCTCTTGGCTATGTTGCCTCTGTCTCTTGGCTATGTTGTCTCTGTCTCTTGGCTATGTTGCTCTGTCTCTGGCTATGTTGCCTCGTCTCTTGGCTATGTTCCTCCGTCTCTGGCTATGTGTCTCTGTCTCTTGGCTATGTTGCCTCTGTCTCTTGGCTATGTTGCTCTGTCCTGCTATGTGCTCGTCTCTGGCTATGTTGCCTCTGTCTCTTGGCTATGTTGCTCGCTCTTGGCTATGTTGCCTCTGTCTCTTGGCTATGTTGCCTCTGTCTCTTGGCTATGTTGCCTCTGTCTCTTGGCTATGTTGCCTCTGTCTCTTGGCTATGTTGCCTCCGTCTCTTGGCTATGTTGTCTCTGTCTCTTGGCTATGTTGTCTCTGTCTCTTGGCTATGTCGCCTCTGTCTCTTGGCTATGTTGCCTCCGTCTCTTGGCTATGTTGTCTCTGTCTCTTGGCTATGTTGTCTCTGTCCCTGGGCTATGTTGACTCTGTCCCTGGGCTATGTTGCCTCTGTCTCTTGGCTATGTTGCCTCTGTCTCTTGGCTATGTTGCCTCTGTCTCTTGGCTATGTTGTCTGTGTCCTTGGCTATGTTGTCTGTGTCCTTGGCTATGTTGCCTGTGTACCTTGGCTATGTTGCCTGTGTACCTTGGCTATGTTGCCTGTGTACCTTGGCTATGTTGCCTGTGTACCTTGGCTATGTTGCCTGTGTACCTTGGCTATGTTGCCTGTGTACCTTGGCTATGTTGTCTGTGTACCTTGGCTATGTTGCCTGTGTACCTTTGCTATGTTGCCTGTGTACCTTGGCTATGTTGTCTGTGTCCTTGGCTATGTTGCCTGTGTCCTTGGCTATGTTGTCTGTTACCTCTTGTGCTATGTTGCCTGTGTACCTTAGCTATGTTGCCTTTGTCCTTGGTATGTTGTCTGTGTACCTTGGCTATGTTGTCTGTGTACCTTGGCTATGTTGTCTGTGTACCTTGGCTATGTTGTCTGTGTACCTTGCTATGTTGCTGTGTACCTTGGCTATGTTGTCTGTAGTCCTTGGCTATGTTGTCTTGTACCTTGGCTATGTTGTCTGTGTCCTTGGCTATGTTGCCTTGTCCTTGGCTATGTTGTCTGTGTACCTTGGCTATGTTGCCTTGTCCTTGGCTATGTTGCCTGTGTACCTTGGCTATGTTGTCTTGTACCTTGGCTATGTTGTCTGTGTACCTTGGCTATGTTGTCTGTGTCTTGGCTATGTTGTCTGTGTACCTTGGCTATGTTGCCTGTGTCCTTGGCTATGTTGCTGTGTCCTTGGCTATGTTGCTGTGTACCTTGGCTATGTTGCTGTGTCCTTGCTATGTTGCTGTGTACCTTGGCTATGTTGTCTGTGTCCTTGGCTATGTTGCTGTGTACCTTGTATGTTGCTGTGTACCTTGGCTATGTTGTCTGTGTCCTTGGCTATGTTGTCCTGTGTACCTTGGCTATGTTGCTGTGTACCTTGGCTATGTTGTCTGTGTACCTTGGCTATGTTGCCTGTTTTACCTTGGCTATGTTGCCTGTTTACCTTGGCTATGTTGTCTGTGTACCTTGGCTATGTTGTCTGTGTACCTTGGCTATGTTGTCTGTGTACCTTGGCTATGTTGTCTGTATACCTTGGCTATGTTGTCTGTGTACCTTGGCTATGTTGCCTGTGTACCTTGGCTATGTTGTCTGTGTACCTTGGCTATGTTGTCTGTGTACCTTGGCTATGTTGTCTGTGTACCTTGGCTATGTTGTCTGTGTACCTTGGCTATGTTGTCTGTGTACCTTGTCTATGTTGTCTGTGTACCTTGGCTATGTTGCCTGTGTACCTTGGCTATGTTGTCTGTGTACCTTGGCTATGTTGCCTGTGTACCTTGGCTATGTTGTCTGTGTACCTTGGCTATGTTGCCTGTGTACCCTGGCTATGTTGTCTGTGTACCTTGGCTATGTTGTCTGTGTACCTTGGCTATGTTGTCTGTGTACCTTGGCTATGTTGTCTGTGTACCTTGGCTATGTTGTCTGTGTACCTTGGCTATGTTGTCTGTGTACCTTGGCTATGTTGCCTGTGTACCTTGGCTATGTTGTCTGTGTACCTTGGCTATGTTGCCTTTGTACCTTGGCTATGTTGCCTGTGTACCTTGGCTATGTTGCCTGTTTACCTTGGCTATGTTGTCTGTGTACCTTGGCTATGTTGTCTGTGTACCTTGGCTATGTTGTCTGTGTACCTTGGCTATGTTGTCTGTGTACCTTGGCTATGTTGTCTGTGTACCTTGGCTATGTTGTCTGTGTACCTTGGCTATGTTGTCTGTGTACCTTGGCTATGTTGTCTGTGTACCTTGGCTATGTTGTCTGTGTACCTTGGCTATGTTGTCTGTGTACCTGGGCTATGTTGTCTGTGTACCTTGGCTATGTTGTCTGTGTACCTTGGCTATGTTGTCTGTGTACCTGGGCTATGTTGTCTGTGTACCTGGGCTATGTTGTCTGTGTACCTGGGCTATGTTGTCTGTGTACCTGGGCTATGTTGTCTGTGTACCTCTTGTTTCTGTGTTAATGTTTGTTTATGTGTGTCTGGGTATTGTGTGTTTGTGTGTGTGTGTTGAACGTGTATGTTCGTGTTTGGTGTATTAGTATGTGTTTCATGTGACTGTGTTTGTGTTTATGTATGTTTTGTTTTGGGTGTTTGTGTGTGTTTTGTGTGATTGTGTATGCGTCTGTGTATGTGTTTGTGTTCCCACTGGTGCTTCACTTAAAAACGTGAGCTTCACTTACTTTTAAGTGGCCATAATATCTGTAGCAGAGTTGTGGCAGACTTTGTCTCTGACCTTCTATATCAAGTGTTCCACTTAGCTCTCTCCCCCTTATACGTTACCACTTATATATCCCATTAGTATTCCACTTAGCTATCTCTATTATACGTTACCACTTAGATCACTATCAAACGTTCCTATATATATATATATATTTATTTTTTTTTTATTAACACATCGGCCGATTCCCACCAAGGCAGGGTGGCCCGAAAAAGAAAAACTTTCATCATCATTCACTCCATCACTGTCTTGCCAGAAGGGTGCTTTACACTACAGTTATAAAACTGCAACATTAACACCCTCCTTCAGAGTGCCGGCACTGTACTTCCCATCTCCAGGACTCAAGTCCGGCCTGCCGGTTTCCTGAATCCCTTCATAAATGTTACTTTGCTCACACTCCAACAGCACGTCAAGTATTAAAACCATATGCCTCCATTCACTCCTATCAAATACGCTCACACATGCTTGCTGGAAGTCCAAGCCCTCGCACACAAAACTTCCTTTACCCCCTCCCTCCAACCTTTCCTAGGCCGACCCCTACCCCGCCTTCCCTCCACTACAGATTTATACACTCTCGAAGTCACTCTGTCTCGTTCCATTCTCTCTACATGTCCAAACCACCTCAACAACCCTTCCTCAGCTCTCTGAACAATCGTTTTGGTAATCCCGCACCTCCTCCTAATTTCCAAACTCCGAATTCTCTGCATTATATTCACACCACACATTGACCTCAGACATGACATCTCCACTGCCTCCAGCCTTCTCCTCGTTGCAACATTCATCACCCATGCTTCACACCCATATAAGAGCGTTGGTATAACTATACTCTCATACATTCCCCTCTTTACTTCCATGGACAAGGTTCTTTGTCTCCACAGACTCCGAAGTGCTCCACTCACCCTTTTCCCCTCATCAATTCTATGATTCACCTCATCCTTCATAGACCCATCCGCCGACATGTCCACTCCCAAATATCTGAATACATTCACCTCCTCCATACTCTCTCCCTCCAATCTGATATCCAATCTTTCGTCACCTATTCTTTTGTTATCCTCATCACCTTACTCTTTCCTATATTCACTTTCAATTTTCTTCTTTTACACACCCTACCAAATTCATCCACCAACCTCTGCAGCTTCTCTTCAGAATCTCCCAAAGCACAGTGTCATCAGCAAAAAGCAACTGTGACAACTCCCACTTTGTATTTGCTTCTTTATCTTTTAGCCCAACACCTCTTGCCAAGACCCTCGCATTCACTTCTCTTACAACCCCATCTATAAATATATTGAACAACCACGGTGACATCACACATCCTTGTCTAAGGCCCACTTTTACTGGGAAATAGTCCCCTTCCCTCCTACACACTCTAACCTGAGCCTCACTATCCTCATAAAAACTCTTCACTGCTTTCAGTAACCTTCCTCCTATTCCATACACCTGCAACATCTGCCACATTGCCCCCTATCTACCCTATCATACGCCTTTTCCAAATCCATAAATGCCACAAAAACATCTTTACCCTTATCCAAATACTGTTCACCTATATGTTTCACTGTAAACACTTGGTCTACACACCCCCTACCTTTCCTAAAGCCCCTTGTTCATCTGCTATCCTGCTTTCTGTTTTACTCTTAATTCTTTCAATAATAACTCTACCATACACTTTACCAGGTACACTCAACAGACTTATTCCCCTATAATTTTTGCACTCTCTTTTGTCCCCTTTGCCTTTATACAAAGGAACAATACACGCTCTCTGCCAATCCCTAGGTACCTTACCCTCTTCCATACATTTATTAAATAATAGCACCAACCACTCCAAAATTATATCCCCACCTGCTTTTAACATTTCTATCTTTATCCCATCAATCCCAGCTGCCTTACCCCTTTCATTCTACCCACTGCCTCACGAACTTCCTACACCCACAACTGGCTCTTCCACACTCCTACAAGATGTTATTCCTCCTTGCCCTACACACGAAATCACAGCTTCCCTGTCTTCATCAACATTTAACAAATCCTCAAAATATTCTCTCCATCTTCCCGATACCTCTAACTCTCCATTTAATAACTCTCCTCTCCTATTTTTAACTGTCAAATCCATTTGTTCTCTAGGCTTCCTCAACTTATTAATCTCATTCCAAAACTTTTTCTTATTTTCAACAAAATTTGCTGATAACATCTCACCCACTCTCTCATCTGCTCTCTTTTACATTGCTTCACCACTCTTTTAACCTCTCTTTTTCTCTCCATATACTCTTCCCTCCTTGCATCACTTCTACTTTGTAAAAACCTCTCATATGCTAACTTTTTCTCCCTTACTACTCTCTTTACATCATCATTCCACCAATCGCTCCTCTTCCCTCCTGCACCCACTCGCCTGTAACCACAAACTTCTGCTGAACACTCTAACACTACATTTTTAAATCTACCCCATACATTTTCGACCCCATTGCCTACACTCTCACTAGCCCATCTATCCTCCAATAGTTGTTTATATCTTACCCTAACTGCCTCCTCTTTTAGTTTATAAACCTTCACCTCTCTTTTACTTACTGATTCTATTTTCCTTGTATCCCATATATATATATATATATATATAGCGTCAAGTCGTGAAGGCTCGATCCTCCTTTCTATAACCTCAGTCCAATTATAACTGTAAAGAACAAATTTAATTTATGTTTAAACATATTTAGGAAAATATATATATTGCATTACATGAATTTATAAGTGATGTAAGTGTGTAAAGTGACATATATAAATGCAGTATATGTCATATATAATAACAAAAAAATGTGGAGGTAAAACTGTTTTTCGACCTGGTGGAGAAATTACAACTTTGTGAGTAGTTTGTGGAGTGGCACTCAGACCTGGCACTTGTTCTAGACGGTGCCAATATTAAGGACTCTCTAGTTAAAGGTTAACCCTTGAGGCACTGTCCTTGATCTCTCTCTCTCTCTCTCTCTCTCTCTCTCTCTCTCTCTCTCTCTCTCTCTCTCTCTCTCTCTCTCTCTCTCTCTCTCTCTCTCTTCCCAGGGTTTTCCTTCAGAAATATTCTTAATAACTAATAGGCAAGAGAATGGTGGCCTTTGAAGCCTCGATACATGATGGAAATTCCTTTCTGACCAACGAGCGAAAAATTATGGAAGACGGCTGATATATATATATATATATATATATATATATATATATATATATATTATATATATATATATATATATATATATATATATATATATATATATATATATATATATATATATATATATATATATATATATATATTCTGTGTATCGAAGAAACAAAACCAATCAACATCACTTATAATAATAATAATTATTATTATATTAATAATAATAAGAAGAAGGAGGTGGAGGAGGAGGAGGAGAAGAAGAATAGAAAGAAGCAGAGGAATAGACAAAAGATTTATTTCTCAGATCAAGAGCCTTACTGCAGCCTTAATATTCCTCCCTCGGTATTGATGGGACAAGATAGAAGCCGTCGTCTGAGTGCAGTTGCTGTCATCTGAGTGCATCAGCTGTCATCTGAGTGCAGCAGCTGTCATCTGAGTGCAGCAGCTGTCATCTGAGTGCAGCAACTGTCATCTGAGTGCATCAGCTGTCATCTGGGAGCAGCAGCTGTCATCTGAGTGCATCAGCTGTCATCTGAGTGCATCAACTGTCATCTGAGTGCAGCAGCTGTCATCTGAGTGCAGCAACGGTCATCTGAGTGCATCAGCTGTCATCTGGGAGCACCAGCTGTCATCTGAGTGCATCAGCTGTCATCTGAGTGCATCAACTGTCATCTGAGTGCAGCAGCTGTCATCTGAGTGCATCAGCTGTCATCTGAGTGTATCAGCTATCATCTGAGTGCATCAACTGTCATCTGAGTGCATCAACTGTCATCTGAGTCCATTAACTGTCATCTGAGTGCATCAGCTGTCATCTGAGTGCATCAGCTGTCATCTGAGTGCATCAGCTGTCATCTGAGTGCATCAGCTATCATCTGAGTGCATCAACTGTCATCTGAGTGCATCAACTGTCATCTGAGCCCATTAACTGTCATCTGAGTGCGTCAGCTGTCATCTGAGTGCATCAGCTATCATCTGAGTGCATCAGCTATCATCTGAGTGCATCAACTGTCATCTGAGTGCATCAGCTGTCATCTGAGTCCATTAACTGTCATCTGAGTGCATCAGCTGTCATCTGAGTGCATCAGCTGTCATCTGAGTGCATCAGCTATCATCTGAGAGCAGCATCTGTATAAAAGCTATTTTTACGGCCTCCACACATGCCGCCAATGGCAGACATCTGGCTGAGAGAGAAAAAGAGAGAGAGAGAGAGAGAGAGAGAGAGAGAGAGAGAGAGAGAGAGAGAGAGAGAGAGAGAGAGAGAGAGAGAGAGAGAAAGAGAGAGAGAAGAGAGAGAGAGAGAAAAAAAAATTTCAGAAAAAAAACAGAATTAGAATAAATTCTAAAAGAAATCTTGACAAAAAATACTCATGAAAATTTGAAAAACAATATTTGGAGAGAAAATTTCCCCCAAGAATTCATTTGAAAAATAAAACAACAATCTACCACCAGAGAATTTAAAAAAAATATCTTATATAAAAAAAAATTCAAGAACATTTCGGCAAAAAAAATACTCGACACAAAAAAAAAATATTTTTTACAAAAATGAAAAAATGAATCTGTGTAGAATTTCAATACATTAGCTGAACACTGTCGCATTTATACATGTGAACATAAGTATGCATAATATTCATAGGTGACACATGCATATATGCATTAATCCATAAATTACAACCGAAACCGATTGCAATAATTTTTTTGGAGGGGGGGGAAGTTTTAGGCATTATTATTAATGTTGCTTCAGAGGACACCACGGTTATTATTATTGTTGCTTCAGAGGACACCACGGTTATTAATGTTGCTTCAGAGGACACCACGGTTATTATTATCAGTTCAGACTCTCAGGTAAGGACCCACTAGGGGCGAGGGGAAAGTGGGGACAGAAGAAGAATAGCCGGTGAGAGGAAGAGCTGAAGTAGAAGAGAAAGAGTCAGGACTAAACCCAACAGTCTAACAACTAGTTATTTTATTATTATTATTTACGAACGAAGTTTAGATTAAAAAAATAAGTATTAATTGTAATGATAGGGAGATTAATGTAATTGTTATTGGTTTTGTATTATTATATTATTATGAATATTATTATTACTATTATTATTATTATTATTATTATTATTATTATTATTATTATTATTATTATTATTATTATTATTATTATTATTATTATTATTATTATTATTATTGCTATTATTATCCTGTTGTTATTAATATTATTATTATTATTATTATTATTATTATTATTATTATTATTATCATTATTGTTGTTGTTAGTATTCTTATTCCAGAACCAAGGAAAGCTAATGGAAATTTTGGGGTTAATCGGTCCTCGCAGCAATAGCATTGTCGTTATCGTACTGGCAACACAAGCAGCGGTGAAGTGCAGGTTATTGTTAGATAACAGTATATATATATATATATATATATATATATATATATATATATATATATATATATATATATATATATATATATAATGCAATATAACATGAACTCTTCTGGGGTCCTCTTCAGTAGATACTCAAGTGAAAGAAGAGCAGCAACAATAGATAGACTTCAAGCTCAATTAAGTAATCTCCTGGCAAGGAGGTAACTGATAGGCAACTAAGAAACATTGAAAATATCATGACTATCACTCAGTGTTGCGAGAATGAGCTGCTGTACGAGAACACAGGAGCCTACACTCTCCCCGGCAGCAAGTCTCAGGCACCTACCAACGAGGTTAATTTGTCAGAACAGTTATATATCACGTGATTAGTCTCCGTCTCTTCCCAGCCCTGGCGGTCTTCAAGAGTGGCAGCAGCTGCAGTATTCTCGTAAATCTTAGAAGCTATTGCTCTTTTTATTCTCACTGGCTCATCTTGCGTCTGGCACCTTTGTCTTGCAGCTTCAAACTGGCCTTACTGTTTATCTTTAACATTTTACGCGTCTGGCACCTATTTCACACGTTGGAAGATCTTGCGCCAGGCAGCACTGTCTTTTATAAATGCTTCATAAGGTGAATCTTGCGTCTGTCAGTGCTGTCTTATAAATGCTTCACATCTTGGCAGATTTTACGTCTGGCATCATTGTCATTTATAAATACTTCACATGTTGGGAAATCTTGCGTCTGGCATCGTTGTATTTTATAGATACATCACATCTTAACAGATCTTGCGTCTGGCATCGCCGGTGTCTCCCATCAGAATACTCATAATATAAAAAGGAAATATATACCCTAGATATTAAACAGCTATATTTAATACCAGAAGAATAAGACGAGATAATACAACCTTAGTTTGTGAGAATGTTATATACACTGTGTGCAGAACAACCATTGTGAAAACACAGTGAACTTCCAAGTGCTTTCGTGATTTCTCATTATCAAGGACCTTGATGCATGTCCTTGATAATGTGAGAAATCACGAAAGAGCTTGGAAGTTCACTATTTTTTCACAGTGGTTGTTCTGCATACTGTGACATCACCTGTTTACTGTGATCTTACTACATACACTGTGTGTGGTGTTATTTGTGCGTCATACCAAGTGCCGTGTCCAGGTTGTCTGTCAACACGTTCACATGTGCGAATATGTACACCTGTCAAGGACTTATCATAAAGTAAAGTATATAATTTTCATCACTCTGGGCTAGCGTGTGTCTAAAGTGTCTTGGGCTTAAAGCAGCTTAGTGGTTCAGTGGGTAATTTGCTTTGGTAATTTTAGCAATTACAAACTCCCATTTATTTTATACAATATTAAACTTTTCTCATAAAGTATATAACAGACGCATTTTGAGTTTGTGTAAGCGGATATTTCTTATTAATGTCTGTTTTTTGAGAGTTGTGGGCATTAATACACTAACATCTTGGTCTGAGGAAATTGAGGTTAATTACAACTGGTTAATTACGAGTTGACATTTTACTCTCAGAATAAAGAGCTGTCAGTGTGACTGTGTCTCCTGGGAGTGATTGTGTCTCCTGGTAGTGATTGTGTCTCCTGGTGGTGAGTGTGTTTCTTTGTAGTGATTGTGTCTCCTGGTAGTGATTGTGTCTCCTGTGAGTGATTGTGTCTCCTGTGAGTGATTGTGTCTCCTGGTAGTGAGTGTGTCTGCCTCAGTATCTAATGTTATTTAGTGTTATATGTGTTAATATAACATGCATTAACATAGCATGTGTTGTTGCAGATGCGTTATATTTATAACAAGGACTTAGATGCTACAGTGGGCCTGCTGACCAAAGCCACTGGTCCACTTTTTTAAAAACCCTGGGCAATACTTAAGTATGTTTTTTGGCCAAACGTTTCGCCTGCACAGCAGGCTGCTTCAGTCGAGCATGTATGCTATACAGTACCAACAAGGTGGAGAATCAGACACATATGCAACATTTAGATATCTTTATTTGTAGACGTTTCGCCCTCCAGTGGCTTTATCAATACAAGGACATAATGTGAAGACTGTATACTATTAACCCGCCTGGTCTCAGACCGGGCTGCGGGGGCGTTGACTCCCGAAACCCTCTCTAGGTATACCAATGTCCCAATTAACTCACCTAATCAACCCATTTTTAAACCCATTTGAGGTGTGTGTTCCAGTGGCGTTACTTGAGTCCAGTCTATCCCATTCAACCACAACACTCGCCACACCAAACCTTTCCTATATCCTTTTCAAATTGAATTTGTCCAGTTGTATAGCGTTGCTGGGAGCTCAGCCTTTTGTTCGGTATTTTTAGCAGTCTATTGTGCTCTATATGGGAGGATTTTGAGTAAAAATTTTGAAAGATTGGGAGCTTGCTCAGAAGTTTGTAAATTTCGCTGGAGTTTGACACACTGAAGACTCTGCAAGCGTAAGTTAATTTGTGAGATAAGCTGTCTCTAGGGAAGGTGAGCTTGAGGGAGGTGAGCTTGAAGGAGGTGAGCTTGAGGGAGGTGAGCTTTGGGGAAGATGAGCTTGAGGCAGGAGAGAGCTCTCCCATACACACACACACACACACACACACGTATTGTTAATAATTACAAACAATAATATTAATAAATTTTGAAAAAAAATCGACAAGAAAATCATTCCAGTATCAGCGAATTATTAAAAAAATAATCGTAATTTTATTCCCATAAACTGATCTTCACAGCATAGGTTAGTTGAGTTAGCTAAGCTAATTCCCTGGATACCCTTGAAAATAGGTTGGAAAAATATTAGTGTGTTTGTGTTTGAGATGGACCTGCCTAGAATGGGCCAATAGGCCTGCTGGTAGCCTTATTCCATGGGTAACTTTGATGAGTTGGGCGAATGTTTTTGTTTGTGGGTTTGGGTTTGAGATGGACGTGCCTAGAATGGGTCAGTAGGCCTACAGCAGTGATCCTCCTGTCTTATGTTCTTATATTGTTCTGTTTTAACTGCTAATGAAAACAAAGTAAGTATCAGTAAATCAACTTCTGAAGTCAGGAAGAAAAGATAATCGCCTGGGGACAGGGAAGGAGGATCGAGCCGGCTATCAAGGGTGTCAGGTCACGTCTGTGTGATAAAAGGAGGATTGAAGCCTACAAAAATTTATAGCTTCTCTCTCATCAAGCGGTTTGTAGAGTTTATTGTGGGAGGTGGAGTGAGGGAGATTGTGGGAGGTGGAGTGAGGGAGATTGTGGGAGGTGGAGTGAGGGAGATTAGAGGAAGGGAGGTTGTAAAGCGTGTTAGGTTAGTGGAAGAGGCAGGAGTGATGAAAAGGGAAGTGAAGCGGGTTGATTGGGAAAGGGAGAGGAGTGGAGTAGGAGAGGATGGAGGGAGAGAGAGAGAGAGAGAGAGAGAGAGAGAGAGAGAGAGAGAGAGAGAAGAGATAATGGCAGCAAAGTCCAGCCTGTACCAGACCAGTATTACAAGACTGATACTTGTCTCAGTGTGACTGTCTATACTCTGGACCTCCACCCACACACTTCACCACCCACACACTTCACCACCCACACACTTCACCACCCACACACTTCACCACCCACACACTTCACCACCCACACACTTCACCACCCACACACTTCACCACCCACACACTTCACCACCCACACACTTCACCACCCACACACTTCACCACCCACACACTTCACCACCCACACTTCACCACCCACACACTTCACCACCCACACTTCACCACCCACACACTTCACCACCCACACACTTCACCACCCACACACTTCACCACCCACACTTCACCACCCACACTTCACCACCCACACACTTCACCACCCACACACTTCACCACCCACACACTTCACCACCCACACACTTCACCACCCACACTTCACCACCCACACACTTCACCACCCACACTCACCACCCACCCCTTCCCCCCACACACTTCACCACCCACCCCTTTCACCACCCACACACTTCCCACCCACACACTTCACCACCCACCCCTCACCACCCACACACTTCACCCCCCACACATTTCCCCAACCCACAACTTCACCCCCCAAACTTCACCACCCACACACTTCCCCCCCACCCCTTTCACCACCCACACACTTCCCACCCACACACTTCACCACCCACACACTTCCCACCCACCACTTCACCCCCCACACTTCCCCCACACACTTCCCCCCCACACTTCACCCCCATTCCTTCACCACCCCACTTCACCACCCACACCTTCACCCCCCCCTTCACCCCCCCAACTTCACCCCCACACCTTCACCACCCACCACTTCCCCCCACACACTTCCCCCCCACACCCACCACCCCAAAAACTTCACCAAAAAACCTTCAACCCACACCTTCCCACCCCCACCACCACCCACACTTCCCCCCCCAAACCTTCCCACCCACACACTTCACCCCCCACACACTCTCCCCCCAAAACCACCCCCCACACACTTCACCCCCCACACACTTCCCCCCCCTTCACCACCCACACACTTCACCACCCACACTTCACCCCCACACCCCCCCCACCCCCACAATTTACCACCCCACACTTCCCCCACCACACTTCACCACCCACACTTCCCACCCACACCTTCACCACCCACACACTTCACCCCCCACCCCTTCCCACCCCACACTTCCCAAACTTTTCCACTTCACCCCCCCAACTTCACCCCCCACACACTTCCCACCACCCACACACTTCCCACCCACACACTTCACCACCCACAACCACCACCCACACACTTCACCACCCCCACACTTCACCCCCCACCCCTTCACCACCCACCCCTTTCACCACCCACACCCTCCCCACCCACACACTTCCCCCCCACCCCACCCACACACTTCACCACCCACACACTTCCCACCCCACACACTTCACCACCCCCACTTCACCACCCACACACTTCACCACCCACACACTTCACCACCCACACACTTCACCACCCACACACTTCACCACCCACACACTTCACCACCCACACACTTCACCACCCACACACTTCACCACCCACAAACTTCACCACCCACACACTTCACCATCCACACACTTCACCACCCACACACTCCACCACCCACACACTTCACCACCCACACACTTCACCACCCACACACTCCACCACCCACACACTTCACCACCCACACACTTCACCACTCATGACAAAAGTTGACAAATACAATAGTGTTCAAGGCAGAACTGCCACAGCTTCCTTAATAACAGTACCAGAGTGGACACAGTGAGGTGTCATTTTAGGGTTTAACGTAGAAAATGAGCTTCCTTTGCCTCTTCTTATTATTCCTCTGAAGATGTACGTGTAAGCACATGAAAGCGCTCAGGTTTAATTTCTTATTTTGACTGTGGTATTCTTACATATTTGCAGTCACATGTTTTATTGTGATTTATTATTATTATTATTATATATATATATATATATATATATATATATATATATATATATATATATATATATATATATTATATATTTTATATTCCCGGTAAGCATTTTGACGACTGCGTTGCTTCTATGCTGCTGTTCTTGTTATTTTTATGTTCTTGTTGTGTTTGCTTTAATGTTTTTGTTGTATTTGTTGACCTTGTCACTAACATTTATGTTTACTTGTAGAAAGAAGAGACCACAGTGGTGGTAGTGTGTATATGTATATTATTATATGTATTAATAATATATGTATATGTATATTAATCAGTATTTAAAGTATTCTTGACTGGTGGTGTACAGGTGACATGCAGCCTTAATGACCCTCGTGTAGTAGATAGACATGAAACCTAACATCAAAACCCTCGTGTAGTAGATAGACTTAATTACCCTCTTGTAGTAGATAGACTTAATTACCCTCTTGTAGTAGATAGACTTAATGACCCTCTTGTAGTAGATAGACTTAATGACCCTCTTGTAGTAGATAGACTTAATGACCCTCGTGTAGTAGATAGACTTAATGACCCTGGTGTAGTAGATAGACTTAATGACCCTCGTGTAGTAGATAGACTTAATGACCCTCGTGTAGTAGATAGACTTAATGACCCTGTTGTAGTAGATAGACTTAATGACCCTCGTGTAGTAGATAGACTTAATGACCCTGGTGTAGTAGACTTAATGACCCTCGTGTAGTAGATAGACTTAATGACCCTCGTGTAGTAGATAGACTTAATGACCCTCGTGTAGTAGATAGACTTAATGACCCTGGTGTAGTAGACTTAATGACCCTCGTGTAGTAGATAGACTTAATGACCCTGGTGTAGTAGACTTAATGACCCTCGTGTAGTAGATAGACTTAATGACCCTGATGTAGTAGATAGACTTAATGACCCTCGTGTAGTAGATAGACTTATTGACCCTCGTGTAGTAGATAGACTTAATGACCCTCGTGTAGTAGATAGACTAATGACCCTGCTTTTAGTAGATAGACTTAATGACCCTCGTGTAGTAGATAGACTTAATGACCCTGGTGTAGTAGACTTAATGACCTCGTGTAGTAGATAGACTTAATGACCCTCGTGTAGTGATAGACTTAATGACCCTCGGTAGTAGATAGACTTAATGACCCTGGTGTAGTAGAAAAGACCTCGTGTAGTAGATAGACTTAATGACCCTGGTGTAGTAGACTTAATGACCCTCGTGTAGTAGATAGACTTAATGACCCTGATGTAGTAGATAGACTTAATGACCCTCGTGTAGTAGATAGACTTAATGACCCTGATGTAGTAGGATAGACTTAATGACCCTCGTGTAGTAGATAGACTTAATGACCCTCGTGTAGTAGATAGACTTAATGACCCTCGTGTAGTAGATAGACTTAATGACCCTCGTGTAGTAGATAGACTTAATGACCCTCGTGTAGTAGATAGACTTAATGACCCTCGTGTAGTAGATAGACGTAATGACCCTGGTTTAGTAGATAGACTTAATGACCCTGGTGTAGTAGATAGACTTAATGACCCTGGTGTAGTAGATAGACTTAATGACCCTCGTGTAGTAGATAGACTTAATGACCCTGGTGTAGTAGATAGACTTAATGACCCTGGTGTAGTTGACAGACTTAATGACCCTGGTATAGTAGATAGACTTAATGACCCTCGTGTAGTAGATAGACTTAATGACCCTGGTGTAGTAGATAGACTTAATGACCCTGTTGTAGTTGACAGACTTAATGACCCTGGTGTAGTAGATAGACATAAAACCCCATTAACCAACCATTATATTCCCTTCTCTGACCAGCCCAACTATTACATTATATCTAACCTTTATAATATAACTTTAAAACCTAATATATAATATATCTTTTAAGCTTAATATATCCCATTAAAAACAACACAAACACATTCAATATAAAAAAAACGTTTGTTAATATTTTCAAATTTGGTCTATAATAATTGTTTGTATTAACTAGTGATGTAAATGAACAAGCATTATTAAGAATGTCTACGACACATTCACACACCCAAACACATTTAAACATCCAAACACATTCACACATCCAAACACACATTCACACATCCAAACACTTTCACACACCCAAACACATTCACACATCCAAACACATTCACACATCCAAACACATTCACACATCCAAACACATTCACACATCCAAACACATTCACACATCCAAACACATTCACACATCCAAACACATTCACACACCCAAACACATTCACACTTCCAAACACATTCACACATCCAAACACATTCACACACCCAAACACATTCACACTTCCAAACACATTCACACTTCCAAACACATTCACACATCCAAACACATTCACACACCCAAACACATTCACACATCCAAACACATTCACACATCCAAACACATTCACACATCCAAACACATTCACACATCCAAACACATTCACACATCCAAACACATTCACACATCCAAACACATTCACACATCCAAACACATTCACACACCCAAACACATTCACACACCCAAACACATTCACACACCTAAACACACATTCACACATCCAAAATTTTAAATTTCTAAATGTTGCCTGTTTTAAATTGCATACGAAAGCAGGAAACAGAACACACATTCAGGACACATTGTGTCCTGAATGTATGTGTCCTGAATGTATCCTGAATGTATGTGTCCTGAATGTATCCTGAATGTATGTGTCCTGAATGTATCCTGAACGTATGTGTCCTGAATGTATCCTGAATGTATGTGTCCTGAATGTATCCTGAATGTATGTGTCCTGAATGTATCCTGAATGTATGTGTCCTGAATGTATCCTGAACGTATATGTCCTGAATGTATGTGTTCTGAATGTATGTGTCCTGAATGTATGTGTTCTGAATGTATGTGTCCTGAATGTATATGTCCTGAATGTATCCTGAATGTATGTGTCCTAAATGTATGTGTCCTGAATGTATCCTGAATGTATGTGTCCTGAATGTATCCTGAATGTATGTGTCCTGAATGTGTCCTGAATGTATCCTGAATGTATGTGTCCTGAATGTGTCCTGAATGTATGTGTTCTGAATGTATGTGTCCTGAATGTATGTGTTCTGAATGTATGTGTCCTGAATGTATATGTCCTGAATGTATCCTGAATGTATGTGTCCTAAATGTATGTGTATTGAATGTATCCTTAACGTAAGTGTCCTGAATGTATGTGTTCTGAATGTATGTGTCCTGAATGTATCCTGAACGTATATGTCCTGAATGTATGTGTTCTGAATGTATGTGTCCTGAATGTATGTGTCCTGAATGTATGTGTTCTGAATGTATGTGTCCTGAATGTATGTATTCTGAATGTATGTGTTCTGAATGTATATGTCCTGAATGTATCCTGAATGTATGTGTCCTAAATGTATGTATCCTGGCTGTATCCTGAATGCGAGGTGAGGTTTGTAAAACATCTCTGTTGCTTTCTATGTTAATAAGAGTGTAAATAATGGTCGTCATGCCAGAGTACAAAACGTTTAACGGGCTTCCGTTGTACACTAATGACCGTAGTGCAGTACTTACCCAAGGTGCTCTCTCTCTCTCTCTCTCTCTCTCTCTCTCTTCTCTCTCTCTCTCTCTCTCTCTCTCTCTCCTCTCTCCTCTTCTCCCACACTACCCTCTTAAAAATATATATATATATATATATATATATCACATAATTTTTGTGTTAGTTCTGTCACAACTAAAAGAGTTGGTAGTGAAAGAGAGAGAACACAGAGGCACTTTTTCCGTTATCGTGAGAAATTATATGATACCGTGGGAAATATTCATGACACCGTGGGAAATATTCATGACACCGTGGGAATTTTCATGATACCGTGGGAATTTTCATGATACCGTGGGAAATATTCATGACACCGTGGGAAATATTCATGACACCGTGGGAAATATTCATGACACCGTGGGAATTTTCATGATACCGTGGGAATTTTCATGATACCGTGGGAAATATTCATGATACCGTGGGAGCTTTTTTTTTTTTTTTGGGGGGAACCCTGGGATATTTTATGATACCACGATGTCCTTTATAATATTACGCATTTTTATATGCCAAAAAAAAATAATGCAAAAAATATTTATTCCGGTCGGTGGTAACGCCTCGCCGGAAGCCAGTGTACCATTAAGGAATATTCTCTGAAAACTGAGGTAATATTTCTTGTGTGTGTTTGTGTGTGTGTGAGGAGAGAGAGAGAGAGAGAGAGAGAGAGAGAGAGAGAGAGAGAGAGAGAGAGAGAGAGATGTTCGTTGTATTTGTTTTCGTTTTTTATCGACTGAGAATTTGGAAAGTTTGTCATATTTTAATTAAAAATAAAATAAAGTCACACAGGTCAAGGCGATGGAGGTGAAAATAGGATTTTATTTCATAAACACGAAGTTAACTTTCTCTCTCTCTCTCTCTCTCTCTCTCTCTCTCTCTCTCTCTCTCTCTCTCTCTCTCTCTCTCTCTCTCTCACACACACACACACACAAGAGTGTGTGGGACAAAGACTGCAAACTTCCCTCGAAGAGAAGGACCTCGGGGTGAACATTGTTCCCAGCATATCACCTGAGACACACATCAACTGTATAACACCTGCAGCTAACACCTGTCTGGTAAATTTAAGAGTAGCTTTCAAGAACATCAACAAGGAGGCGGTCACCACCTTATACACCACATATGTCAGGTCCATCTTAGAGTACGCAGCGCCAGTGTGGAACCCACAGCTGGTTAAGCACATGAAGAAGCTGGAAATAGTGCAAAGATTTACAAGGAAACTAATCCCAGAGCTGAGGGGTATGAACTATAAGAGGTTAGAGGAACTAAACCTGCCCACACTAGACGAGAGAAGAACCAGAGGAGACAAGATTACGACGTACAGAATACTGAGAGTAATTGACAGAGTGGACAGGGAAAGTCACTGGGACGTCAGGAAACACTTCTTTAGCATTACAGTAGTCAGGAAGTGAAACGACCTAGACAGAGAAGTGGTAGAGGCAGAACCCATACGTAGCTTTGAAAATAGGTATGACAGAGTTAACACAGCAAGAAGTGTGAACTTAGTAGAGGCCAGCAGAGAGGGGGACCAGGAGCTGTGACTCGATCCCTCCAAAAACAATTAGGTGAGGACACACTCTCTCTCTCTCGCTGACATACACATTCATACAGAAGTAACGTATGTTTTACAGGATCCTCATACATGGACCTCGATCGCACATACTCAGATAGAAAATGCATAGGGGCAGACACCACGTTATTCAGGTCTGATGCAATCTAAATGCAAAGCTGGTGTAAGAAAAACAACAAACACCCCTCACGCACACACACACACACACACACACACACACGGTGATGTAGTGAAGGCAGGACCCATACATAGCTATAAGAAGAGGTATGATAAGGCTCATGGAGCGGAGAGAGTGACCTAGTAGCTCCAGGCGGAGCCAGGAGCTGTGACTCGACCCCTGCAACCAAAACTAGGTGAGTACACACATACATACACACATACAAACACATACACACATACAAACACATACACACACACACACACACATATATACACACACACATACACACACACATACACACATACACACACACACACACACACACACACATACACACACACACAACGAGTCATGGTACGTGACGAGGTGTCAGAGTGGGCACCTGTGACGAGTGGGGTTCCACAAGGGTCAGTCCTAGGACCTGTACTGTTTTTGGTATATTTGAACGACATAACGGAAGGGATAGACTCAGAAGTGTCCCTGTTTGCAGATGATGTGAAGTTAATGAGAAGAATTAAATCAGTCGAGGATCAGGCAGGACTACAAAGAGACCTGGACAGGCTACAAGCCTGGTCCAGTAACTGGCTCCTTGAATTTAACCCTGCCAAATGTAAAGTCATGAAGATCGGGGAAGGGCAAAGAAGACCGCAGACAGAGTATAGTCTAGGTGGCCAAAGACTGCAAACCTCACTCAAAGAAAAGATCTTGGGGTGAGTATAATACCGAGCACATCTCCTGAGGCACACATCAATCAGATAACTGCTGCAGCATACGGGCGGCTGGCAAACCTAAGAATAGCGTTCAATACCTCACTAAGGAATCATTCAAGACTCTGTACACATATACGTCAGGCCATACTGGAGTATGCAGCCCAGTTTGGAACCCACACCTGGTCAGCACGTCAAGAAATTAGAGAAAGTGCAAAGGTTTGCAACAAGACTAGTCCCAGAGCTAAGGGGATTGTCCTACGAAGAAAGGTTAGGGAAATCGGCCTGACGACACTAGAGGACAGGAGGGTTAGGGAAGACATGATAACGACATATAAAATACTGCGAGGAATAGATAAGGTGGACAGAGACAAGATGTTCCATAGAGGGGACACAGAAACAAGGGGTCACAATTGGAAGTTGAAGACTCCTATGAGTCAAAGGGATGTTAGGAAGTATTTCTTCAGTCATAGAGTTGTCAGGAAGTGGAATAGCTTAGAAAGTGACGTAGTGGAGGCAGGAACCATACATAGTTTTAAGACTAGGTTTGATAAAGCTCATGGAGCAGGGAGAGAGAGGACCTAGTAGCAATCAGTGAAGAGGCGGGGCCAGGAGCTATGACTCGACCCCTGCAACCACAAATAGGTGAGTACAAATAGGTGAGTACACACATACACACACATACAGACACACACACACACACAAACATTCAAAACATCGCCTCACGTTAATTCCTGAAATTTTGAAGTTTGTTCCCCTGAGTCATGTCGAGTGTTTAAGAAGCAACACTGGGCTCGCAACACAAGAAAACTTATAGATGTTAACATCAACACTCACAGCACGTAATGTTGATACTCTGGTAGCCACAGGCTAAGCGGTATTACACTCAAGGTCGGTTTTTTTGGGCTTAAGTGCTGGATTCACGTTCTTGAATGCATAGGGGTGTCTCATTGTTCACCCCGAGGGAACTTTGTGGTTAAGATGTGTGTGTGTGTGTGTGTGTGTGTGTGTGTGTGTGTGTGTGTGTGTGTGTGTGTGTGTGTGTGTGTGTGTGTGTGAGTGTGTGTGTGTGTGTGTGTACTCACCTATTTGTACTCACCTATTTGTGGTTGCAGGGGTCGAGTCATAGCTCCTGGCCCCGCCTCTTCACTGATTGCTACTAGGTCCTCTCTCTCCCTGCTCCATGAGCTTTATCAAACCTAGTCTTAAAACTATGTATGGTTCCTGCCTCCACTATGTCGCTTTCCAAGCTATTCCACTTCCTGACAACTCTATGACTGAAGAAATACTTCCTAACATCCCTTTGACTCATAGGAGTCTTCAACTTCCAATTGTGACCCCTTGTTTCTGTGTCCCCTCACTGGAACATCTTGTCTCTGTCCACCTTATCTATTTCTCGCAGTATTTTATATGTCGTTATCATGTCTCCCTAACCCTCCTGTCCTCTAGTGTCGTCAGGCCGTTTTCCCCTTAACCTTTCTTCGTAGGACAATCCCTTAGCTCTGGGACTAGTCTTGTTGCAAACCTTGCACTTTCTCTAATTTCTTGACGTGCTTGACCAGGTGTGGGTTCCAAACTGGTGCTGCATACTCCAGTATGGGCCTGACGTATATGGTGTACAGAGTCTTGAATGATTCCTTAGTGAGGTATTGGAACGCTATTCTTAGGTTTGCCAGCCGCCCGTATGCTGCAGCAGTTATCTGATTGATGTGTGCCTCAGGAGATGTGCTCGGTATTATACTCACCCCAAGATCTTTTTCTTTGAGTGAGGTTTGCAGTCTTTGGCCACCTAGACTATACTCTGTCTGCGGTCTTCTTTGCCCTTCCCCGATATTCATGACTTTACATTTGGCAGGGTTAAATTCAAGGAGCAGTTACTGACCAGGCTTGCAGCCTGTCCAGGTCTCTTGTATTCCTGCCTGATCCTCGACTGATTTGATTCTTCTCATTAACTTCACATCATCTGCAAACAGGGACACTTCTGAGTCTATCCCTTCCGTTATGTCATTCACATATACCAAAAACAGTACAGGTCCTAGGACTGACCCTTGTGGAACTCCACTCGTCACAGGTGCCCACTCTGACATCTCGTCACGTACCATGACTCGTTGTTGCCTCCCTGTCAGATATTCTCTGATCCATTGCAGTGCTTTTCCTGTTACGTGTGCCTGATCCTCTAGCTTTTGCATTAATCTCTTGTGAGGAACTGTGTCGAACGCCTTCTTGCAGTCCAAAAATGCAGTCTATCCACCCTCTCTCGTGTCTTACTTCTGTTACCTTGTCATAAAACTCCAGTAGGTTTGTGACACAGGATTTTCCTTCCTGAAACCATGCTGGTTGTCGTTTATAAGCTTGTGTCTTTCTAGGTGCTCCACCATTCTCCTCCTGATGATCTTCTCCATGACTTTGCATACTATACACGTCAGTGACACAGGTCTGTAGTTTAATGCCTCGTGTCTGTCTCCTTTCTTAAAATTGGGACTACATTTGCCATCTTCCACGCCTCAGGTAGGTGTGTGTGTGTGTGTAAAACGTATGTAAGTATCTTATCTGCATTCCAAACATTCCTCCTTCCTCCTTCCCCTTCTCTCCTCCCTCCTTCCCTCTTTCCCTCCCTCCTTGCCTCCCTCCCTCCTACTCTCCTTCACTGCTCACTAAACCCTCACGTCCTCACGACGTATGAGCAAGATCTGAATATAAACATCAAGGAAAACTTAACAAAACATATAGCATCGGACGAGGCAATAAATCACAAAATTAATTTGATGGAAGTAAATCCTGACTAACAATAAATAACAACAAACTATATCATTCTCTCGATGATAAATCACAAAAAATATTGGTTTGGACCTGTGTAAACAAACATATATATTAAAAAAATTATTTTCCCAGTGATTGTTTTGATGCTGTAGAAGAGGGCTCTTGATCTCAGGAATTAAAGGGCCCTTCCCTTTACCTTCCTTGAATCAAGCATTGTTACATTGTTACCTTTCGTTAACCCAGTGCTATAGGCAAGCCACGTGGCTTGGCTTTCTTTAGTGTGTGTGTATATATATATATATATATATATATATATATATATATATATATATATATAATATAATAATAGTCGTGATTAGGTAAAACTGGCCAATTAGTAAGAACTCATATAAAATTAAGTCCTTTCTAAAATTTTCTCTTATACTTTTAAAGATATTTTTTTTTTCATTTATGTTAATGCAAAACAAAATTAATTTTGTACCAAGAGAAACTTTGAAAACCTACCTAGCCTAACCCAACTAAATATATTTTAGATACGGTAACATTAATTTAATAATAAACAAACACAATGAAATATATTTTTTTCGTTATGTTCAGAATGATTTTGGCGAAATTATTGCATACACAAATTTTCACTTGTCTTATATGGCAAAGTGAGTGTTGCTATTTAAGCCAAAATCGCAAGTTTTACCTAATTAAGTAGTTAGACTGTTGGGTTTAGTCCTGACTCTTTCTCTTCTACTTCAGCTCTTCCTCTCACCGGCTATTCTTCTTCTGTCCCCACTTCCCCCTCGCCCCTAGTGGGTCCTTACCTGAGAGTCTGAACTAACTAACTATACCTAATCGGCACGACATATATATATATATATATATATATATATATATATATATATATATATATATATATATATATATATATATATATATATATATATATATGAAGACAACCACTATGAAAAATAGAAGAATTCCAAGCGCTTTCGTGACTACTCACATTATGAAAGCGCTTGGAATTCTTCTATTTTTCATAGTGGTTGTCTTGCATATTTTGATATCACCTGTTTACTGTGATCTTTTTGCATATATATATATATATATATATATATATATATATATATATATATATATATATATATATATATATATATATATATATATATATACTATATATATACATAATGTCATCATCCTCTTCTGTTTTAACACATTTTTTTTTTTTTTTAATTTTATTCACCATTTGCGTCATTATTATATTTTTGTCCTGCATTTTTTTTAAATAATAAAATGGTTGAGTGAAAATCATTATGGTTGAAACTGAGTTACGTAGTATTTTCCAGGATACAGTTGACACTGCTTAAATACACTGATAAGTTGCAGTATCTCACGTATATACACTTTTAGGGTTTATTTATCTCTGTATAAACACTGAGGAGTATATATCTCACTGTATATATACCTTCCGGTATATATACAGTGAAAGACACGTGAAATTGGATATCAGACTAACAAAGGTTGTGTATAAGCGAGTCGTGTGTTGTGAAGGTCCCAGAGCTTGAGCCATCACTGGGTCTGTTGAAGTGACGCTTGCTGGTAGTATCTAGTGTGTCTCTCTTCTGTTGTCTAACTACCAGAGGTTAGACACTCGCGGTGTCTCTGTCTAGAGGCTCGTCCAGTGTGCCGTGATCTATCATAAGAGGACACCAGCTCGCACTGTGATTGGTCTGTGCAACAACACATGTACAAGACATGTAGTTTCTTTATCTTAAGGCATTTCACCTAACATTTACTTTTTTATTTCGATTCAGGGATAATCTACGATGAAAGTAGATGAGGGATAATCTACGATGAAAGTAGATGAGGGATAATCTACGATGAAAGTAGATGAGGGATAATCTACGATGAAAGTAGATGAGGGATAATCTACGATGAAAGTAGATGAGGGATAATCTACGATGAAAGTAGATGAGGGATAATCTACGATGAAAGTAGATGAGGGATAATCTACGATGAAAGTAGATGAGGGATAATCTACGATGAAAGTAGATGAGGGATAATCTACGATGAAAGTAGATGAGGATAATCTACGATGAAAGTAGATGAGGGATAATCTACGATGAAAGTAGATGAGGGATAATCTACGATGAAAGTAGATGAGGGATAATCTACGATGAAAGTAGATGAGGGATAATCTACGATGAAAGTAGATGAGGGATAATCTACGATGAAAGTAGATGAGGGATAATCTACGATGAAAGTAGATGAGGGATAATCTACGATGAAAGTAGATGAGGGATAATCTACGATGAAAGTAGATGAGGATAATCTACGATGAAAGTAGATGAGGGATAATCTACGATGAAAGTAGATGAGGGATAATCTACGATGAAAGTAGATGAGGGATAATCTACGATGAAAGTAGATGAGGGATAATCTACGATGAAAGTAGATGAGGGATAATCTACGATGAAAGTAGATGAGGGATAATCTACGATGAAAGTAGATGAGGGATAATCTACGATGAAAGTAGATGAGGGATAATCTACGATGAAAGTAGATGAGGGATAATCTACGATGAAAGTAGATGAGGGGATAATCTACGATGAAAGTAGATGAGGGATAATCTACGATGAAAGTAGATGAGGGATAATCTACGATGAAAGTAGATGAGGGATAATCTACGATGAAAGTAGATGAGGGATAATCTACGATGAAAGTAGATGAGGGATAATCTACGATGAAAGTAGATGAGGGATAATCTACGATGAAAGTAGATGCCTAGATGCCCTCTTTACTCTTGATTTTTTCTGATGTCTTCTGACAGATATCAAGCTCCTTAGTGGTGTCCTTGAAGATATCGCTCTAGTGGTGTCTTCTGACAGATATCAAGCTCCTTAGTGGTGTCCTTGATGACTTCTGACAGATATCAAGCTCCTTAGTGGTGTCCTTGATGTCTTCTGACAGATATCAAGCTCCTTAGTGGTGTCCTTGATGTCTTCTGACAGATATCAAGCTCCTTAGTGGTGTCCTTGATGACTTCTGACAGATATCAAGCTCCTTAGTGGTGTCCTTGATGTCTTCTGACAGATATCAAGCTCATTAGTGGTGTCCTTGATTTCTTCTGACAGATATCAAGCTCCTTAGTGGTGTCCTTGATGTCTTCTGACAGATATCAAGCTCCTAAGTGGTGTCCTTGATGACTTCTGACAGATATCAAGCTCCTTAGTGGTGTCCTTGATGACTTCTGACAGATATCAAGCTCCTTAGTGGTGTCCTTGATGACTTCTGACAGATATCAAGCTCCTTAGTGGTGTCCTTGATGACTTCTGACAGATATCAAGCTCCTTAGTGGTGTCCTTGATGTCTTCTGACAGATATCAAGCTCCTTAGTGGTGTCCTTGATGTCTTCTGACAGATATCAAGCTCCTTAGTGGTGTCCTTGATGACTTCTGACAGATATCAAGCTCCTTAGTGGTGTCCTTGATGTCTTCTGACAGATATCAAGCTCCTTAGTGGTGTCCTTGATGACTTCTGACAGATATCAAGCTCCTTAGTGTGTCCTTGATGTCTTCTGACAGATATCAAGCTCCTTAGTGGTGTCCTTGATGTCTTCTGACAGATATCAAGCTCCTTAGTGGTGTCCTTGATGACTTCTGACAGATATCAAGCTCCTTAGTGGTGTCCTTGATTTCTTCTGACAGATATCAAGCTCCTTAGTGGTGTCCTTGATTTCTTCTGACAGATATCAAGCTCCTTAGTGGTGTCCTTGATGTCTTCTGACAGATATCAAGCTCCTTAGTGGTGTCCTTGATGACTTCTGACAGATATCAAGCTCCTTAGTGGTGTCCTTGATGTCTTCTGACAGATATCAAGCTCCTTAGTGGTGTCCTTGATGTCTTCTGACAGATATCAAGCTCCTTAGTGGTGTCCTTGATGACTTCTGACAGATATCAAGCTCCTTAGTGGTGTCCTTGATGTCTTCTGACAGATATCAAGCTCCTTAGTGGTGTCCTTGATGACTTCTGACAGATATCAAGCTCCTTAGTGGTGTCCTTGATGTCTTCTGACAGATATCAAGCTCCTTAGTGGTGTCCTTGATTTCTTCTGACAGATATCAAGCTCCATAGTGGTCTCCTTGATGTCTTCTGACAGATATCAAGCTCCTTAGTGGTGTCCTTGATGACTTCTGACAGATATCAAGCTCCTTAGTGGTGTCCTTGATGTCTTCTGACAGATATCAAGCTCCTTAGTGGTGTCCTTGATGTCTTCTGACAGATATCAAGCTCCTTAGTGGTGTCCTTGATGACTTCTGACAGATATCAAGCTCCTTAGTGGTGTCCTTGATGTCTTCTGACAGATATCAAGCTCCTTAGTGGTGTCCTTGATGTCTTCTGACAGATATCAAGCTCCTTAGTGGTGTCCTTGATGACTTCTGACAGATATCAAGCTCCTAGTGGTGTCCTTGATGTCTTCTGACAGATATCAAGCTCCTTAGTGGTGTCCTTGATGACTTCTGACAGATATCAAGCTCCTTAGTGGTGTCCTTGATGTCTTCTGACAGATATCAAGCTCCTTAGTGGTGTCCTTGATGTCTTCTGACAGATATCAAGCTCCTTAGTGGTGTCCTTGATGACTTCTGACAGATATCAAGCTCCTTAGTGGTGTCCTTGATGTCTTCTGACAGATATCAAGCTCCTTAGTGGTGTCCTTGATTTCTTCTGACAGATATCAAGCTCCTTAGTGGTGTCCTTGATGTCTTCTGACAGATATCAAGCTCCTTAGTGGTGTCCTTGATGACTTCTGACAGATATCAAGCTCCTTAGTGGTGTCCTTGATGTCTTCTGACAGATATCAAGCTACTTAGTGGTGTCCTTGATGTCTTCTGACAGATATCAAGCTCCTTAGTGGTGTCCTTGATGTCTTCTGACAGATATCAAGCTCCTTAGTGGTGTCCTTGATGTCTTCTGACAGATATCAAGCTCCTTAGTGGTGTCCTTGATGACTTCTGAAGATATCAAGCTCCTTAGTGGTGTCCTTGATGTCTTCTGACAGATATCAAGCTCCTTAGTGGTGTCCTTGATTTCTTCTGACAGATATCAAGCTCCTTAGTGGTGTCCTTGATGTCTTCTGACAGATATCAAGCTCCTTAGTGGTGTCCTTGATGTCTTCTGACAGATATCAAGCTCCTTAGTGGTGTCCTTGATGTCTTCTGACGAGATATAGCTTCTTAGTAATTTCATTGATGTCTCGACAGATTCCAAGCTCTTCCTTGTGTTTCCTTGATTTCTGAAGATATCTAGCTAACAATGATGTCTTGATGATTTAAGATCAGTCTTAGTGTGTCCTGTTCTTGCTGACAGTTATCAATAAACACCTCTGTGGTGTCTGAGTTCTGACAGATATCAAGCTCTGTGGTGCTTGATGTCTTCTGCAATATCAAGCTCTTTGGGTGTCTTGATGTCTCTGAAACACTCTAGCTCTTAGTGGTGTTTCAGTTACCCTTCTAAGACACCCTGCTCCTTGGTGTTTCGATGTTAACTGAAAACTGCTCTGGGGTGTTGCAGTTACTATAAATCATCCTGCTCTGGGGTGTTGCAGTTACCCTACTAAACACCTGCTCTGGGGTGTTGCAGTTACCCACTAAACACCTGCTCTGGGGTGTTGCAGTTACCCCACTAAACACTGCTCTGGGGTGTTGCAGTTACCCTACTAAACACCTGCTCTGGGGTGTTGCAGTTACCCCACTAAACACCTGCTCTGGGGTGTTGCAGTTACCCCACTAAACACCTGCTCTGGGGTGTTGCAGTAACCCTACTAAACACCTGCTCTGGGGTGTTGCAGTAACCCCACTAAACACCTGCTCTGGGGTGTTGCAGTTACCCCACTAAACACCTGCTCTGGGGTGTTGCAGTTACCCCACTAAACACCTGCTCTGGGGTGTTGCAGTTACCCTACTAAACACCTGCTCTGGGGTGTTGCAGTTTCCCTACTAAACACCTGCTCTGGGGTGTTGCAGTTACCCCACTAAACACCTGCTCTGGGGTGTTGCAGTTACCCTACTAAACACCTGCTCTAGGGTGTTGCAGTTACCCTACTAAACACCTGCTCTGGGGTGTTGCAGTTACCCTACTAAACACCTGCTCTAGGGTGTTGCAGTTACCCTACTAAACACCTGCTCTAGGGTGTTGCAGTTACCCTACTAAACACCTGCTCTGGGGTGTTGCAGTTACCCCACTAAACACCTGCTCTGGGATGTTGCACTTACCCCACTAAACACCTGCTCTGGGGTGTTGCACTTACCCTACTAAACACCTACTCTAGGGTGTTGCAGTTACCCTACTAAACACCTGCTCTGGGGTGTTGCAGTTACCCTACTAAACACCTGCTCTGGGGTGTTGCAGTAACACTACTAAACACCTGCTCTGAGGTGTTGCAGTTACCCCACTAAACACCTGCTCTGGGGTGTTTCAGTTACCCCACTAAACACCTGCTCTGGGGTGTTGCAGTTACTCTACTAAACACCTGCTCTGGGGTGTTGCAGTTACCCTACTAAACACCTGCTCTGGGGTGTTGCAGTTACCCTACTAAACACCTGCTCTGGGGTGTTGCAGTTACTCTACTAAACACCTGCTCTGGGGTGTTGCAGTTACCCTACTAAACACCTGCTCTGGGGTGTTGCAGTTACTCTACTAAACACCTGCTCTGGGGTGTTGCAGTTACCCTACTAAACACCTGCTCTGGGGTGTTGCAGTTACCCTACTAAACACCTGCTCTGGGGTGTTGCAGTTACTCTACTAAACACCTGCTCTGGGGTGTTGCAGTTACCCTACTAAACACCTGCTCTGGGGTGTTGCAGTTACCCTACTAAACACCTGCTCTGGGGTGTTGCAGTTACTCTACTAAACACCTGCTCTGGGGTGTTGCAGTTACCCTACTAAACACCTGCTCTGGGGTGTTGCAGTTACCCTACTAAACACCTGCTCTGGGGTGTTGCAGTTACCCTACTAAACATCTGCTCTGGGGTGTTGCAGTTACTCTACTAAACACCTGCTCTGGGGTGTTGCAGTTACCCTACTAAACACCTGCTCTGGGGTGTTGCAGTTACCCTACTAAACACCTGCTCTGGGGTGTTGCAGTTACCCTACTAAACACCTGCTCTGGGGTGTTGCAGTTACCTTACTAAACACCTGCTCTGGGGTGTTGCAGTTACCTTACTAAACACCTGCTCTGGGGTGTTGCAGTTACCCTACTAAACACCTGCTCTGGGGTGTTGCAGTTACCCTACTAAACATCTGCTCTGGGGTGTTGCAGTTACTCTACTAAACACCTGCTCTGGGGTGTTGCAGTTACCCTACTAAACACCTGCTCTGGGGTGTTGCAGTTACCCTACTAAACACCTGCTCTGGGGTGTTGCAGTTACCTTACTAAACACCTGCTCTGGGGTGTTGCAGTTACCTTACTAAACACCTGCTCTGGGGTGTTGCAGTACCCCTACTAAACACCTTCACACACACATAACATTTCGTATTCAGTAAAGAGAAGTTTTACTGCAGTGTTGTAGAATGTTGGTAAACACTGCTACTGCAACTCTGATGACTCACTTGCACGCAAAGTCCAGTACTGTGTCCTGGTGAACCTTACTTAACCTTGTATACTGACTCGTAATGTGTCCTGGTGAACCTTACTTAACCTTGTATACTGACTCGTAATGTGTCCAGTTGAACCTTACCTAACCTCTTATACTGACTCGTAATGTGTCCTGGTGAACCTTACTTTACCTTGTATACTGACTCGTTATGTGTCCTGGTGAACCTTACTTAACCTTGTATACTGACTCGTACTGTGTCCTGGTGAACCTTACTTAACCTTGTATACTGACTCGTAATGTGTCCTGGTGAACCTTACCTAACCTTGTATACTGACTCGTAATGTGTCCTGGTGAACCTTACTTTACCTTGTATACTGACTCGTAATGTGTCCTGGTGAACCTTACCTAACCTTGTATACTGACTCGTACTGTGTCCTGGTGAACCTTACTTAACCTTGCATACTGACTCGTAATATGTCCTGGTGAACCTTACCTAACCTTGTATACTGACTCGTAATATGTCCTGGTGAACCTTACCTAACCTTGTATACTGACTCGTAATGTGTCCTGACAAACCTTACCTAACCTTGTATACTGACTCGTAATGTGTCCTGACAAACCTTACCTAACCTTGTATACTGACTCGTAATGTGTCCTGACAAACCTTACCTAACCTTGTATACTGACTCGTAATGTGTCCTGACAAACCTTACCTAACCTTGTATACTGACTCGTACTGTTTACTGACAAACCTTACCTAACTATGTATACTGACATGGTTGCTGATCTTTTCTTTCTGTCTCATAAAGATATAAGATGACAAGAAAATCTTACAAACTTCTACTTATAGTCAATATACTCATTCCTTTACCCTTCTGTGTGTATTTCGTGTAATATTTCCTTTCCATCCTGGGAGACCTGGTGTGATACCTGGTGTGAGACCTGGTGTGAGACCTGGTGTGAGACCTGGTGTGAGACCTGGTGTGATACCTGGTGTGATACCTGGTGTGAATCCTGGCGTGAGACCTGGTGTGAGACCTGGTGTGAGACCTGGTCGTGAGGAAGATAACACCAGGACCACTAACACATAACAGAAAACAGATAACTCCTGACTATACTACTTAGTAAGACACAAAAACAGATTGACAATGACAAATTTGTGACCTAGACACGTGCATGGTTTAGGTACTTATATATATTGGATACATTTCGCTCACCCAGCTGAGCGAAACGTTTCATAAACGTTTTTTAACGTCTCGCTCGTGTCTAGTTTATTCTAAACACAAAATTTACAAACACTAACATTAACACACAAACACACTGTCATCCACTATTAACCTACCTAAACACAATTTGGGAATGAGAAAAACATTAGGAATTGGGATCTTACCTTCCTTTTCTGTGACATAAATTCTCTTGATGAGGCTGAAGAGGCGCTGAAGAAAGGGTCGATGGTGGTGATGGTGGTGGTGATGATGATGGTGGTGGTGGTGCTTTTTCTCTCTCTCTTCTTTATTCTCTCCCGCTGCTTCCTCCTCTTGCTGTTGGGGCTGCTGTTGTTGCTGGGGCTGTTGTTGCTTGGGCTGCTGTTGTTGCTGGGGCTGTTGTTGTTGGTGGTGCTGCTGTTGGTAGTGAATAGGTTGGTGGTGCATGTGGTGGTGCTGGAGGTGCTCTGAAGAGCGGCTCTTACTTACGGAATTCCCACTACTACCACCGCCGCCACCATAGATGCTCCTGCCACCTGCTTTCCTGCAGGTGATGGACCTTTCTATCCTGCTGGCACTGCTGCCCACGCTCCGGACACTCCCGCTGTCCACGCTAGCACTGCCGCTAACCGCGTTCACACTGCCCAAACTGACACTCCCGCTGCCCATCCTGACACTGCCCAAACTGAGGCTTCCACTGCCCATTTTGAGGCTTCCACTGCCCAGATTGACACTGCCGCTACTGCCTCCCACAGCAGCTACGATAGTGGCAGCTGCCGCACTTGACTTCTTCTTGCGATTGTTCCTTCTCTCGTAACTGTGGCTCACCAGACCGTACATGCTGGCTCTGTGTTCTAGCTGTGACTCACTGCACTTTACATGCTGGCTATGTGTTTTTCTGGGGCTCTGTGTATGACTACCTACGACTCACTATGCTCTACATACTGGTTCTTTGTTTCCAGTGCTCTATGACTCATTATTTTCTACATTGTTGGTTCTATTTGCTCTTTCAATAATAAATAAATATTTTTTCCCCCTTGCGACAAAACACAACGTTAACTTGGGATATTTTAGTTTCCCATCGATCAAGGTCATTCAGTTACCGTTTTCTATTATTAATTTTAAGTGAATATATTTTAACTGATCCAGTCAACTGTTCCTAAATTCAAATTCTTTATTTCTAGTAATATACAAGGTGGGGTGTACTTATAATTATACATTTTATGAAGTAGATATTACAAGATGGCCAATAATATGCCTAAGCTTAGAACTTATTTTCTAAGATGCTGAGCTTAGAACGTACTTCCTAAGATGCTAAGCTTAGAAATGTATTTCCAACCTATGATATTTACCCAAGTACACGTACAGGACAAGTACCAGGAGCACAACTAGTACCTAGAACCTGGTGTCAGTAGTGTTTCATCATTGAAAAAACTATGTTCTAACTTCTATTATCACTACATTAGCGGCAAACTATTCAACAAGATAAAATAGTGTGCCCGTTAACATCAAACATTCCCATTTACGATCTGAATAAATGTTTTCCGAAACACATTTATTACTAAACATTACTCCAAAAAGTATTTTTTCTATCATAGAATATAAAAGCATTTATAAAATTATATTTAAAAAACTAATAATTTTTTTTGTGAGTTGAGGCATGATTTATCAGTTGCATAGATGTTTCTTAACGTCGCGAGGTTGTGACCTCATTTGTGATATAACGGATGTGGATGTGATGAAGATATATCAATAGATGTATCCGTAGATGTGTCCACAGATGTGTCCGTCAGTGTCCAGGAGAGTGGCTGACAGCCCCTCGCTCACACCCTGAAACATAAAGAAATGCGTTTTTGAGTGAAATTTCTTAGTGCGCATCAATATATGTAATAAAGTCGCATTTTTTGCGTCTGGTTAATGCGAGGACACCTGTTCGAGTCCCAGCACTTCTTACCAGGAACATGTGTCAATAAATTTTCTATTTCTTACAAATCCTAACTATATTTTAGCTATACCCTGACAATATCCTAGCCAATAAAAATGATTGTTTACACTGAGACAAACTTACATATATGAATATTATATATACATGTATATATATATATATATATATATATATATATATATATATATATATATATATATATATATATTATATATATTATACATAATATTATATATACACACATACATAATCATACATATATGTATACCTGAAAAAATAGAGGGAAAAAAATACCTGGATACTTTGTTGGCTTCCTGAACGTCTTCAAAGAAACTAATTTCCTTTGAAGATGTGCGTAGAAACATGAAATCGCTCAGGTATTTCCTTCTGTTATTCCCGTTCTGTTATTTATGTTAGCAATACTAACAGAAGGTCCGGAAGTGGACGACAAGAGACGGGATGCCTTCAAGCTAAGTTAATTCCTCATAGAAACCGTACCGCTAACAAACTCTTTACATATAATAATAATAATAATAATAATAATAATAATAATAATAAGAAGAAGAAGAAGAAGAAGAAGAAGAAGAGCACTAACAATAATAATAATATAATAAAATTATTATTATTATTATTATTATTATTATTATTATTATTTTTTTTTTTTTTTTTTTTTATTAACACATCGGCCGATTCCCACCAAGGCAGGGTGGCCCGAAAAAAAAAAAACTCATCATCATTCACTCCATCACTGTCTTGCCAGAGGGGTGCTTTACACTACAGTTATAAAATTGCAACATTAACACCCCTCCTTCAGAGTGCCGGCACTGTACTTCCCATCTCCAGAACTCAAGTCCGGCCTGCCGGTTTCCCTGAATCCCTTCATAAATGTTACTTTGCTCACACTCCAACAGCACGTCAAGTATTAAAAACCATATGCCTCCATTCACTCCTATCAAATACGCTCACACATGCTTGCTGGAAGTCCAAGCCCCTCGCACACAAAACTTCCTTTACCCCTCCCTCCAACCTTTCCTAGGCCGACCCCTACCCCGCCTTCCCTCCACTACAGATTTATACACTCCGAAGTCACTCTGTCTCGTTCCATTCTCTCTACATGTCCAAACCACCTCAACAACCCCTCCTCAGCTCTCTGGACAATCGTTTTGGTAATCCCGCACCTCCTCCTAATTTCCAAACTCCGAATTCTCTGCATTATATTCACACCACACATTGACCTCAGACATGACATCTCCACTGCCTCCAGCCTTCTCCTCGTTGCAACATTCATCACCCATGCTTCACACCCATATAAGAGCGTTGGTATAACTATACTCTCATACATTCCCCTCTTTACTTCCATGGACAAGGTTCTTTGTCTCCACAGACTCCGAAGTGCTCCACTCACCCTTTTCCCCTCATCAATTCTATGATTCACCTCATCCTTCATAGACCCATCCGCCGACATGTCCACTCCCAAATATCTGAATACATTCACCTCCTCCATACTCTCTCCCTCCAATCTGATATCCAATCTTTCGTCACCTATTCTTTTTGTTATTATTATTATTATTATTATTATTATTATTATTATTATTATTATTATTATTATTATTATTATTATTACTGCTGCCTTTCCCGCTGAGCTTCGATGGAGACAGCCAGAGCTTTCTTCCATCTGCAGCTCACAAGACTGCCATTCCCACGAGCTCCCCTGGGGCAGGGACGATGACAGACCCGTGAGAGCGGGGAATGGGGCTAGGCCTGGGGGACAGTTGGTCCCAGAAGATGAGGAGGTACTTGTACCTCCTCCCATGGCAGACATTAGTCTGAGACACTCCCTAAAAAGGGAGCCAAGGCCGGGCCACCACTTGGACAAGCCCCGGG
Organism: Cherax destructor; assembly: GCA_009830355.1. NCBI lineage: Eukaryota > Metazoa > Arthropoda > Malacostraca > Decapoda > Parastacidae > Cherax > Cherax destructor. The sequence continues at coordinate 18,105 of WNWK01004336.1, read as the reverse complement.
CTGGCGAATATACGACAGCTTCCCGCTGACAGGAAGCTGTCACTCGACTCCTACAAACACAAAACTCTCACTTCACAAACAAAAGCAATTGTTTTAGTTATTTGTGTTTAGAGATGAGAAACATCTTCGGGTAGTAGGACACATCGGATTTTTTAATTTCTATCTTTTTTTTGTCCACCTGGACGTGGGCATTAATGCTTATTTTGTCCTGGACTTGGACATTAATGCTTATTTTGTCCTGGACGTGGGCATTAATGCTTATTTTGTCCTGGACGTGGACATTAATGTTTATTTTGTCCTGGACGTGGACATTAATGCTTATTTTGTCCTGGACTTGGACATTAATGCTTATTTTGTCCTGGACGTGGGCATTAATGCTTATTTTGTCCTGGACTTGGACATTAATGCTTATTTTGTCCTGGACGTGGGCATTAATGCTTATTTTGTCTTGGACGTGGACATTAATGTTTATTTTGTCCTGGACGTGGACATTAATGGGTTTTCCTATTCAAGAAACAAGGGTATATCAGTAGTATGCTGGTGACTTATACTGTCATAGGTATATCAGTAGTATGCTGGTGACTTATACTGTCATGGGTATATCAGTAGTATGCTGGTGACTTATATTGTCATGGGTATATCAGTAGTATGCTGGTGACTTATACTGTCATGGGTATATCAGTAGTATGCTGGTGACTTATACTGTCATGGGTATATCAGTAGTGTGCTGGTGACTTATACTGTCATGGGTATATTAGTAGTATGCTGGTGACTTATACTGTCATGGGTATATCAGTAGTATGCTGGTGACTTATACTGTCATGGGTATATCAGTAGTATGCTGGTGACTTATACTGTCATGGGTATATCAGTAGTGTGCTGGTGACTTATACTGTCATGGGTATATTAGTAGTATGCTGGTGACTTATACTGTCATGGGTATATCAGTAGTATGCTGGTGACTTATACTGTCATGGGTATATCAGTAGTATGCTGGTGACTTATACTGTCATGGGTATATCAGTAGTGTGCTGGTGACTTATACTGTCATGGGTATATTAGTAGTATGCTGGTGACTTATACTGTCATGGGTATATCAGTAGTATGCTGGTGACTTATACTGTCATGGGTATATCAGTAGTATGCTGGTGACTTATACTGTCATGGGTATATCAGTAGTGTGCTGGTGACTTATACTGTCATGGGTATATTAGTAGTATGCTGGTGACTTATACTGTCATGGGTATATCAGTAGTATGCTGGTGACTTATACTGTCATGGGTATATCAGTAGTATGCTGGTGACTTATACTGTCATGAGTATATCAGTAGTATGCTGGTGACTTATACTGTCATGGGTATATCAGTAGTATGCTGGTGACTTATACTGTCATGGGTATATCAGTAGTGTGCTGGTGACTTATACTGTCATGGGTATATTAGTAGTATGCTGGTGACTTATACTGTCATGGGTATATCAGTAGTATGCTGGTGACTTATACTGTCATGGGTATATCAGTAGTATGCTGGTGACTTATATACTGTCATGGGTATATTGTGGAATACCGAACTGTGTGAAGGGAGCAAAGCAGGCAGGGAGGAAGGGAAGCAGGCAGGGAGGAAGGAAAGCAGGCAGGGAGGGAGGAAAGCAGGCAGGGAGGGAGGAAAGCAGGCAGGGAGGGAGGGAAGCAGGCAGGGAGGGAGGAAAGCAGGCAGGGAGGGAGGAAAGCAGGCAGGGAGGGAGGGAAGCAGGCAGGGAGGGAGGAAAGCAGGCAGGGAGGGAGGAAAGCAGGCAGAGAGGGAGGAAAGCAGGCAGGGAGGGAGGAAAGCAGGCAGGGAGGGAGGGAAGCAGGCAGGGAGGGAGGAAAGCAGGCAGGGAGGGAGGAAAGCAGGCAGGAGGGAGGAAAGCAGGCAGGGAGGGAGGGAAGCAGGCAGGGAGGGAGGAAAGCAGGCAGGGAGGGAGGAAAGCAGGCAGGGAGGTAGGTAAGCAGGCAGGGAGGGAGGAAAGCAGGCAGGGAGGGAGGAAAGCAGGCATGGAGGGAGGAAAGCAGGCAGGAAGGGAGGAAAGCAGGCAGGGAGGGAGGGAAGCAGGCAGGGAGGTAAGCAAGGAGGAAAGCAGGCAGGGAGGGAGGGAAGGAGGCAGGGAGGGAAGGAGGCAGGTAGGGAGGGAGAGAGGGAGAGAGGGAGGGAGGCAGATAGGGAGAGAGGGAGGGAGGCAGGTAGGGAGAGAGCGAGGGAGGCAGGTAGGGAGAGAGGGAGGGAGGCTGGTAGGGAGAGAGGGAGGGAGGCAGGTAGGGAGAGAGGGGGGAGGCAGGTAGGGAGAGAGGGAGGGAGGCTGGTAGGGAGAGAGGAGGGAGGCTGGTAGGGAGAGAGGGAGGGAGGCAGGTAGGGAGAGAGGGAGGGAGGCTGGTAGGGAGAGAGGGAGGGAGGCAGGTAGGGAGAGAGGGAGGGAGGCAGGTAGGGAGAGAGGGAGGGAGGCTGGTAGGGAGAGAGGAGGGAGGCTGGTAGGGAGAGAGGGAGGGAGGCAGGTAGGGAAGAGGGAGGGATGCGGTAGGGAGAGGGGGATGGAGGCTGGTAGGGAGAGAGGGAGGGAGGCTGGTAGGGAGAGAGGGAGGGAGGCAGGTAGGGAGAGAGGGATGGAGGCTGGTAGGGAGAGAGGGAGGGAGGCTGGTAGGGAGAGAGGGAGGGAGGCAGGTAGGGAGAGAGGGAGGGAGGCTGGTAGGGAGAGAGGGAGGGAGGCAGGTAGGGAGAGAGGGAGGGAGGCTGGTAGGGAGAGAGGGAGGGAGGCAGGTAGGGAGGGAGAGAGGGAGGTAGGTAGGGAGAAAGGGAATAAAGTCAATTTAAGAGGTACGGAAGTGAAGATGGAAGAGAGGGGAGAGGTGATAAAGTGAGAGGAGGGATGGAAAGAGAGAGGATAGTAGGTGAAAGAATGAAGAATGTAAAAGAGGAAAAAAGAGAGAATATGAAACAGCAAGAGAATGAGAGATGAGAAATGTCAAAGATTCAGAGAGGAAAGAGAGTGAGAGATAAAGAAGGGAGAGCAACAAGAAGAAGAAGAACTCACCATGAAACTCAGAGAGCTTTAAAACATCTTTAATATTTGCATCAGAGTTGTGGCTGCTAAACCCTTTACGAGGCTCAGGAGCTCTCACCCAGAGCATGCTCCACTCCCTTGGATCACCCCACTACCATTAACTTCTGGACCTGAGATGATAGTCATGTTGGACCAGACATGAGAGATGCTGTGGCTGTGAGGGAGATACAGCAGTGCCACAGCTCCTGACCCATGACGTGGACACAGCACTCAAGGGAATGAGCTGAGTCGATCCCTTGAGCGCTTCTACCTGGACTTCCTACACATTTCTGCAACATTGCAAGCTCCTGATGATGTGTTGATTGCAACAACACGAAAGGCCTAGAGCTATCTTTTAACTCCTCTTGCGGTTGTTTTGCATATATGTATGTATGTATGTATGTATGTATGTATGTATGTATGTATGTATGTATGTATGTATGTATGTATGTATGTATGTATGTATGTATGTATATATGTATGTATGTATGTATGTATGTATGTATGTATGTATGTATGTATATGTATGTATTATATATATATATATATATATATATATATATATATATATATATATATATATATTATATATATATATATATTTATATATATATATTCGTTTCCTTCTTCTTTGATTGTTTACTACACCCCAAAGTATATACGTTTATACACTCGTATATCCTTGTATATATTCATGATATACTCGTATATCCTTGTATATATTCATGATATACTCGTATATCCTTGTATATATTCATGATATACTCGTATATCCTTGTATATATTCATGATATACTCGTATATCCTTGTATATATTCATGATATACTCGTATATCCTTGTATATATTCATTATATACTCGTATATCCTTGTATATGTTCATGATATACTCGTATATCCTTGTATATATTCATGATATACTCGTATATCCTTGTATATGTTCATGATATACTCGTATATCCTTGTATATATTCCTGATATACTCGTATATCCTTGTATATATTCATGATATACTCGTATATCCTTGTATATATTCCTGATATACTCGTATATCCTTGTATATATTCATGATATACTCGTATATCCTTGTATATATTCATGATATACTCGTATATCCTTGTATATATTCATGATATACTCGTATATCCTTGTATATATTCATGATATACTCGTATATCCTTGTATATATTCATGATATACTCGTATATCCTTGTATATATTCATGATATACTCGTATATCCTTGTATATATTCATGATATACTCGTATATCCTTGTATATATTCATGATATACTCGTATATCCTTGTATATATTCATGATATACTCGTATATCCTTGTATATATTCATGATATACTCGTATATCCTTGTATATATTCATGATATACTCGTATATCCTTGTATATATTCATGATATACTCGTATATCCTTGTATATATTCATGATATACTCGTATATCCTTGTATATATTCATGATATACTCGTATATCCTTGTATATATTCATGATATACTCGATATCATATATTCATGATATATATATTCTTATATTGATATACTCGTATATCCTTTATATATTCATGATATACTCGTATATCCTTGTATATATTCATGATATACTCGTATATCCTTGTATATATTCATGATATACTCGTATATCCTTGTATATATTCATGATATACTCGTATATCCTTGTATATATTCATGATATACTCGTATATCCTTGTATATATTCATGATATACTCGTTGGGAGAATATTTGTCATGATAGCTTCTGTTGTTGCAGTCTTGTTATTCTGCCTCCCTCGAGGGCGATACGTTTCTCTAAATTCATCTTCATGAGGAAAATAGAATTTGGGAACCGAAACATCGCTTAAAGTTCTTCTCTGAAGTATAGGATGACTGCGTTGTTTCAGAGAGCATTGTGGGTATTAGTCGTGGTATTGTGGGTATTAGTCGTGGTATTGTGGGTATTAGTCGTGGTATTGTGGGTATTAGTCGTGGTATTGTGGGTATTAGTCGTGGTATTGTGGCTTTAAGTCGTGGTATTGTGGCTTTAAGTCGTGGTATTGTGGCTTTAAGTCGTGGTATTGTGGCTTTAAGTCGTGGTATTGTGGCTTTAAGTCGTGGTATTGTGGCTTTAAGTCGTGGTATTGTGGCTTTAAGTCGTGGTATTGTGGCTTTAAGACGTGGTATTGTGGCTATAAGTTGTGGTATTGTTGCTATAAGTTGTGGTATTATGGCTATAAGTTGTGGTATTGTGGCTATAAGTTGTGGTATTGTTGCTATAAGTTGTGGTATTGTGGCTATTAGTCGTGGTATTGTGGCTATAAGTTGTGGTATTGTGGCTATTAGTCGTGGTATTGTGGCTATAAGTTGTGGTATTGTGGCTATTAGTCGTGGTATTGTGGCTATAAGTTGGGGTATTATGGCTATAAGTTGTGGTATTGTGGCTATAAGTTGTGGTATTGTTGCTATAAGTTGTGGTATTGTGGCTATTAGTCGTGGTATTGTGGCTATAAGTTGTGGTATTGTGGCTATTAGTCGTGGTATTGTGGCTATAAGTTGTGGTATTGTGGCTATTAGTCGTGGTATTGTGGGTATTAGTTGTGGTATTGTGGCTATTAATTGTGGTATTATGGCTATTAGTTGTGGTATTGTGGCTCCTGGTAGTGAATTGTGTGTCATGGAGCAGACGCGTGTTGACTGTTCAGCGCAAGGCACAGTGAAGGCTTGATCCACCGTCTGTCAAGCACAGTGAAGGCTTGATCCACCGTCTGCCAAGCACAGTGAAGGCTTGATCCACCATCTGCCAAGCACAGTGAAGGCTTGATCAACCATCTGCCAAGCACAGTGAAGGCTTGATCAACCATCTGCCAAGCACAGTGAAGACTTGATCCACCATCTGCCAAGCACAGTGAAGGCTTGATCCACCATCTGCCAAGCACAGTGAAGACTTGATCCACCATCTGCCAAGCACAGTGAAGGCTTGATCCACCGTCTGCCAAGCACAGTGAAGGCTTGATCAACCATCTGCCAAGCACAGTGAAGACTTGATCCACCATCTGCCAAGCACAGTGAAGACTTGATCCACCATCTGCCAAGCACAGTAAAGGCTTGATCCACCATCTGCCAAGCACAGTGAAGACTTGATCCACCATCTGCCAAGCACAGTGAAGGCTTGATCCACCATCTGCCAAGCACAGACTGGTGTCTGATCAATCAGGCCGTGCCGCCGAACACACAAATTGCGTTTGCATGAATTTTTTATTTTTGTCTTGTGTGTGTACTCACCTAGTTGTGGTTGCAGTGGTCGATTCAAAGCTCCTGGCCCCGCCTCTTCGCTGTCTGCTACTGGGTCTCTGCTCTCCCTGCTCCATGAGCTTTATCATACCTTGTCTTAAAACTGTGTATGGTTCCTGCCTCCACTATATCTTTCTCTAGACTATTCCACTTCCTGACTACTCTGTGGCTGAAGAAATGTTTCCTGACATCCCTTTGACTCATCTGAGTCTTCAGCTTCCAGTTGTGTCCCCTTGTTTCTGTGTTCCCTCTCTGAAACATCCTGTCACTATCTACCTTGTCAATTCCCCGCAGTATTTTGTATGTCGTTATCATGTCTCCTCTGACCCTTCTTTCCTCCAGTGTTGTTAGTCCTATTTCCCTCAACCTTTCTTCATAGGACAGACCCCTGAGTTGTGGAACTAACCTTGTCGCAAACCTTTGCACTTTCTCTAGTTTCTTTACGTGCTTGACCAGGTGTGGGTTCCAGACTGGTGCTGCATATTCTAGTATGGGCCTGACGTACACGGTGTACAGTGTCTTGAACGATTCCTTGTTAAGGTAACGGAACGCTAATCTAAGGTTTGCCAGACGCCCATATGCTGCCGCAGTTATCTGGTTGATGTGTGCCTCCGGAGACGTGCTTGGCGTTATACTCACTCCAAGGTCTTTCTCCTTTGCCGAGGTTTGTAGCCTTTGTCCGCCTAGCTTGTACTCTGTGAGCGGTCTTCTTTGCCCTTCTCCGATCCTCATGACTTTGCATTTGGAGGGATTGAATTCGAGAAGCCAACTGCTAGACCAGATGTCGAGCTTGTCCAGGTCTGTTTGCAGCCCTGCCTGGTCCTCTTCCGATGTGATTCTCCTCATTATTTTCACATCATCCGCGAATAGAGACACTTCTGAGTCTATCCCGTCCGTCATGTCATTTACATATACCAGGAATAACACTGGTCCTAGGACTGACCCCTGCGGTACACCGCTCGTCACAGGCGCCCACTGTGATACCTCACCACGCACCATGACCCGTTGTTGCCTCCCTTTGAGGTATTCCCTGATCCATTCCAGTGCCCTTCCTGTTATACACGCTTGTTCTTCCAACTTCTTTACTAATCTCATGTGAGGAACTGTGTCGAAGGCCTTCCTGCAGTCCAGGAAAATGCAATCAACCCACCCATCTCTCTCCTGCCTTACCTCTGTTACTTTATCATAGAACTCTAGGAGGTTTGTTACACAGGATTTGCCTTCCCGGAATCCATGCTGTCTGGTGTTTATTATCCTGTTCCGCTCAAGGTGTTCCACCATTCTTTTCCTGATGATTTTCTCCAGGACTTTGCACACTATACATGTAAGTGACACTGGTCTATAGTTTAGTGCCTCTTTTCTGTCTCCTTTTTTAAAGATGGGGACTACGTTGGCCTTCTGCCATACCTCAGGTAGCTGCCCAGTTTCAAGGGATGTGTTGAATATTGTGGTAAGTGGCACACTCAGTACCTCAGCTCCTTCCCGAAGATCCCACGGGGTGTGTGTGTGTGTGTGTGTACACCCTGAATGGTCGTTATTTGCGCCATAAAACCAACATTCGTTAGCTATAACGTTAAACGTTGCTCTTAACGAACTTAACTCATCGTTAATGATTCGTAAAATTGACTAATTAAAAAAAAACAATTTATTCCAATAATGAAATCAGATAAAGAAATTATGTAAATTACCTTCTAAGACGCAAATTAAGACCTCATTGCTTTATTAATTATGAAAGCGCTAAATCTGTAGGGGCCATCAGGTTGGATCCGAGGAAGAGGAAGGGGGTTAACTCCAATTCCTTGGATCAATGTCTCTTCTAGATTTAAAAAAATAGCAATATTCTCGGTAATGCTCCACTTTTAAATTGTGCTTTGATCCAAGGCAATGGAGCTATCATTTTTTACTATTGAACCTGATAACCCTTTTTCTCGACGCTCTATGTCAGCAGTAATAATAATAATAATAATAATAACAATAATAATAATAATAATAATAATAATAATAATAATTATTATTATTATTATTATTATTATTATTAATATTATTTAATTTTTTATTATTATTATAATTATTATCATAATTATTATTATAATAATAATAATAATAATAATAATAATAATAATAATAATAATATTAATAATAATAATAATAATAATTTTAATAATAATTATTATTAATAATAATTATTATTATTTTATTTTTTTATTATTATTATAATTATTATCATAATTATTATTATATTAATAATAATAATAATGTAAATAATTATAATAATAATTATTATTATTTATTATTATAATTATTATTATATTAAATATAATAATAATAATAATTATAATAATAATAATAATAATAATAATAATAATGATATTATTATTATTATTATTATTATTATTATTATTATTATTATTATTATTATTATTATTATTATTATTATAGCAAAAAAAAGCAAATTAAATCCTTTAACGTTTATAAGCTAAATAATTATTTTTTATTCCTCGTCAACGTGAAAATAAAATTTGCATCCAAGTCCCACGTAACAATCCAAAATATAATTAATATTCTGTAATTACCACAATACCAGTAGCTGAAAGTAATCACTCGCAAATAGAATATTCATAAGGCAGATGAAACTATGCTACCAGTTGCCAGACGTACGATACTAATTCAGCCCCAAGACTGCCAGACGTACGATACTAATTCAGCCCCCCAAGACCGCCAGACGTACGATACTAATTCAACACCAAGACCGCCAGACGTACGATACTAATTCAGCCCCAAGACTGCCAGACATACGATACTAATTCACCACCAAGACAGCCAGACGTAAGATACTAATTCAACACCAAGACAGCCAGACGTAAGATACTAATTCAACACCACGACCGCCAGACGTAAGATACTAATTCAACACCAAGACCGCCGGAAGTACGATAATAATTGAACACCAAGTCCCCCAGACGCACGATACAAACTGATCACATAGACCGCCACACATACGATACTAACTTATCACGACGATCGCCAGACGAACGATACTAACAAATCACAAACTCCGCCAGACGTATTATACTAACCTTATATGAAGGTTACCAGACGTACGATACTAATTAACGAAGACAGCGGCAGCGACACGTCTAGCAACGAAGTGACTGAGGGAAAAATCAAACAAACGTTTAAATTTGAACGTTTTTCATAGGTTGTGAGAGCATCTGCTGGAGAATTGGTTTTATCACTCACAGGACTGCTGTTGCTGCCCCATAAATTTTACTCAGGTGCAAATTCGAAAAAAAAGTGAGCAAACATACGGTAGCAATATTTAATTTATCAAAAATGACAGAAATTTAAAAAAAAAAGTCCATTATTTCACCTAAAGTGTCAAATGTGCCACTAATTGTTTTTTTAATAATTAACCGGCAGTGTTAGATGTACGATAAAGTTTGTAATTTTTTAATACTCTTCCAGAAGCGCCAGACGTACAATAACACTAGCATATTTTATTTTTTTCCAGAAGCACCAGACGTACGATAACACTAGCATATTTTATTTTTTACACAAACGCCAGACGTACGATGATGTTTGCCTTTTATATTTTCCTATAAAAGCCAGACGTACGATAATGGTGTACAATTTTGAAGTGTTCTATTAGTGCCAGACGTACAATGTCGTTTGCATTCTTCAAGAGAGACGAGATAAAAAAAATGCAATTTTATGATAGAGAATTATGAGAAAGTTTTATAAGTTTTGATTTATATTTTTGACTCCTCGAGGTGGTTCTGGGGGTCATTGACCCCTTCAAGCTTCAGGGACCCATAACAGTTCAAGCTACAGGGACCCATAACAGTTCAAGCTTCAGGGACCCAAAACAGTTCAAGCTTCAGGGACCCATAACAGTTCAAGCTTCAGGGACCCATAACAGTTCAAGCTTCAGAGACCCATAACAGTTCAAGCTTCAGGGACCCATAACAGTTCAAGCTTCAGGGACCCATAACAGTTCAAGCTTCAGGGACCCATAACAGTTCAAGCTTCAGAGACCCATAACAGTTCAAGCTTCAGGGACCCATAACAATTCAAGCTTCAGGAACCCAAAAATGTAGGTCCTCTACTGATTAGTATTTATCTATAACATTGCTGTCTACCTGGAGTCTACCTGGAGAGAATTCCAGGGGTCAACGCCCCCGCGGCCCGGTCTGTGACCAGGCCTCCTGTTGGACCAGAGCCTGATCAACCAGGCTGTTACTGCTGGCCGCACGCAGTCCAACGTACGAACCACAGCCCGGCTGATCCGGTACCGACTTGAGGTGCCTGTCCAGTGCCTGCTTGAAGACAGCCAGGGGTTTGTTGGTAATCCCCCTGATGTATGCTGGGAGGCAGTTGAACAATCTTGGGCCCATCACACCGTATACGATCTAAAAAATTATGAAAAAAATTGTAGAATTTATTATACGTGAAAAAAGTATTATCTATTATCCCTAATATTTTCAGTTTTATGTTTGTGTCATGGTCTTGTCGTGTTTGCTGGGGTCGAATCATGGCTCCTCGTGCCACCTCTGGCCAGCACTACTGGTTTCTCGCCTCTTTTGGCCTGTTCACTTTTACTGAAAACTGCTTGTGACGAATGTGCCTCCACCACAGAGCCAAACGTACGATATTAATTTATCAAAAAGACTGCCAGACGTATGATAAAATTAGATTACAAGGAACACCAGACGTACGATGATAATTTATCAGACTGTCAGACGTATGATGTAATTAGATCACAAAGAACACCAGACATACGATGCTAATTTATCAGACTGCCAGACGTATGATAAAATTAGATCACAAAGAACACCAGACGTACGATGCTAATTTATCAGACTGCCAGACGTATGATAAAATTAGATCACAAAGAACACCAGACGTACGATGCTAATTCGTCTAAAAGACAGGATATTAGATCATAAAGAGAGCCAACTGCATAATAATTTATCACAAGGTGCATTACCTAGCTCATTGCACTTGTTTATCATGCTAAGAATAATGTACATCCTATCATCCACGTAACTCCATCGTTGACCATCTCATGGTGCAGTGGTTATCACATCTAACACACAGAAGGTCCCAGGTTAAAGGACCCCAATGGAAATAAGTCAAACTGTCTGACTTTTTTGGGTTATCCTGGAGGGTTTTCTACACATATGCTGCTATGTATGATAATCTATGTAACTGTATTTGTGTATACCTGAATAAACTTACTTACTTACCCCTGTGAGAACTTCAGACAGTGAGAACTTCGGACAGTGAGAACTTCAGACAGTGAGAACTTCAGACAGTGAGAACTTCAGACAGTGAGAACTTCGGACAGTGAGAACTTCAGACAGTGAGAACTTCGGACAGTGAGAACTTCAGACAGTGAGAACTTCGGACAGTGAGAACTTCAGACAGTGAGAACTTCGGACAGTGAGAACTTCAGACAGTGAGAACTTCGGACAGTGAGAACTTCAGACAGTGAGAACTTCACATTAACAATATTATTTACCTAGACACTGCTCACCTAGCAATAAATAGATGGCTTGATGTTAGTCCAGTGTCATGGGTGGTGTCCTGGGCAGAGTGAGGCGAATATACAAGTCTCCTAACATTTGCTTCCCCTCTTCACCTAGGAATAAATAGGTACCTGGGTCTTAGTTACCTGTCATGAGTGGTATCTCGAGCCTTATGGGCAAGTTACGTCAGAAATACATTATCCAGTCCCCGTTTTCTCTGTACGATCTTTGAAGTATCTTGTACGTCGTTATCATGTCTACCTTAGACCTTATTTCCAGAGTTAAGATTAGATTCCTTAGTTCCTTTGTGGTAGTTTAAAACTCTCTGCTGCTGCTGCTGCTGCTGCTGCTGGCGCTGCTGCTGCTGCTGCTGCTGCTGCTGGCGCTGCTGCTGCTGCTGCTGCTGCTGCTCCTGCTGCTGCTGCTGCTGCTCCTGCTGCTGCTCCTGCTCCTGCTGCTGCTGCTCCTGCTCCTGCTGTTGTTGCTGCTGCTGCTGCTGCTGCTCCTGCTCCTGCTGCTCCTGCTCCTGTTGTTGCTGCTGCTGCTGCTCCTGCTGCTCCTGCTGCTCCTGCTGCTGCTGCTTCTTACTTCCCCTCTTGTTTCACTGTGCCCAAAGATGTTTTCCAGGGCAGATTCCATCAGTCTCTCTCCTCAGGGTTTCCGGTCCTCACAGTCGATCCCAGATGCTGTTCCAGATCTCGGATGCTGTTCCAGATCTCGGATGCTGTTCCAGATCTCGGATGCTGTTCCAGATCTCGGATGCTGTTACAGATCTCGGATCTCCAGAATTTATCTCAGTCTGATTCAAATTTCCTGTAACCTTCGATGTTTATGCTACTTTGTCTTACTGTCTGGGAATCTTCCAGAAGATTGTATGTATTGTCTTGATACTTTGTGTCTTTCCTTCACATTCATATATATATATACATATATATATATATATATATATATATATATATATATATATATTTTATTATTTTTTTTTTTTTATTAACACATCGGCCGATTCCCACCAAGGCAGGGTGGCCCGAAAAAGAAAAACTTTCATCATCATTCACTCCATCACTGTCTTGCCAGAAGGGTGCTTTACACTACAGTTATAAAACTGCAACATTTACACCCTCCTTCAGAGTGCCGGCACTGTACTTCCCATCTCCAGAACTCAAGTCCGGCCTGCCGGTTTCCTGAATCCCTTCATAAATGTTACTTTGCTCACACTCCAACAGCACGTCAAGTATTAAAACCATATGCCTCCATTCACTCCTATCAAATACGCTCACACATGCTTGCTGGAAATCCAAGCCCTCGCACACAAAACTTCCTTTACCCCTCCCTCCAACCTTTCCTAGGCCGACCCCTACCCCGCCTTCCCTCCACTACAGATTTATACACTCGAAGTCACTCTGTCTCGTTCCATTCTCTCTACATGTCCAAACCACCTCAACAACCCCTCCTCAGCTCTCTGGACAATCGTTTTGGTAATCCCGCACCTCCTCCTAATTTCCAAACTCCGAATTCTCTGCATTATATTCACACCACACATTGACCTCAGACATGACATTCCACTGCCTCCAGCCTTCTCCTCGTTGCAACATTCATCACCCATGCTTCACACCCATATAAGAGCGTTGGTATAACTATACTCTCATACATTCCCTCTTTACTTCCATGGACAAGGTTCTTTGTCTCCACAGACTCCGAAGTGCTCCACTCACCCTTTTCCCTCATCAATTCTATGATTCACCTCATCCTTCATAGACCCATCCGCCGACATGTCCACTCCCAAATATCTGAATACATTCACCTCCTCCATACTCTCTCCCTCCAATCTGATATCCAATCTTTCGTCACCTATTCTTTTTGTTATCCTCATCACCTTACTCTTTCCTATATTCACTTTCAATTTTCTTCTTTACACACCCTACCAAATTCATCCACCAACCTCTGCAGCTTCTCTTCAGAATCTCCCAAAAGCACAGTGTCATCAGCAAAAAGCAACTGTGACAACTCCCACTTTGTATTTGCTTCTTATCTTTTAGCCCAACACCTCTTGCCAAGACCCTCGCATTCACTTCTCTTACAACCCCATCTATAAATATATTGAACAACCACGGTGACATCACACATCCTTGTCTAAGGCCCACTTTTACTGGGAAATAGTCCCCTTCCCTCCTACACACTCTAACCTGAGCCTCACTATCCTCATAAAAACTCTTCACTGCTTTCAGTAACCTTCCTCCTATTCCATACACCTGCAACATCTGCCACATTGCCCCCTATCTACCCTATCATACGCCTTTTCCAAATCCATAAATGCCACAAAAACATCTTTACCCTTATCCAAATACTGTTCACCTATATGTTTCACTGTAAACACTTGGTCTACACACCCCTACCTTTCCTAAAGCCCCCTTGTTCATCTGCTATCCTGCTTTCTGTTTTACTCTTAATTCTTTCAATAATAACTCTACCATACACTTTACCAGGTACACTCAACAGACTTATTCCCCTATAATTTTTGCACTCTCTTTTGTCCCCTTTGCCTTTATACAAAGGAACAATACACGCTCTCTGCCAATCCCTAGGTACCTTACCCTCTTCCATACATTTATTAAATAATAGCACCAACCACTCCAAAATTATATCCCCACCTGCTTTTAACATTTCTATCTTTATCCCATCAATCCCAGCTGCCTTACCCCTTTCATTCTACCCACTGCCTCACGAACTTCCCTACACCCACAACTGGCTCTTCCACACTCCTACAAGATGTTATCCTCCTTGCCCTACACACGAAATCACAGCTTCCCTGTCTTCATCAACATTTAACAAATCCTCAAAATATTCTCTCCATCTTCCCGATACCTCTAACTCTCCATTTAATAACTCTCCTCTCCTATTTTTAACTGTCAAATCCATTTGTTCTCTAGGCTTCCTCAACTTATTAATCTCATTCCAAAACTTTTTCTTATTTTCAACAAAATTTGCTGATAACATCTCACCCACTCTCTCATCTGCTCTCTTTTACATTGCTTCACCACTTTTATATATATATATATATATATATATATATATATATATATATATATATATATATATATATATATATATATATATAAAAAGCCGTGTATGCAAAAATATTTCATAGAGGAAGTATATTGGCATCAAAGTTAACTTTATAATTCCTACAGTCGACACCTCCACACGTTTTTTTTATATTCTGCGGACACAAAACCCACAGGAAAAAATATAAAAAAAGTCAGACCACGTTCACATTCTTTCAAAAATATATTTACTGACTTCAGAGAAGGAAGGATTATTATTATTGTTGTTGTTGTTGTTATTATTATTAGTAGTAGTATCAATATATATATATATATATATATATATATATATATATATATATATATATATATATATATATATATATATATATTTATATATTTATATATATATATATATATATATATATATATATATATATATATATATATATATATATATATATATATATATATATCAATAATTACGCTGCACTAGCCAGGGGTCGAACCCATGATGCTTTGGCCCGCCTCATGGTGAGCGAAAACACATGACGCTCTAGACCACTGAACAACACAATCCTTAAGAGTAACGCATCCAGTAGGACTGGATGTTGTACTCGATACCCAGGGTAACGCATCCAGTAGGACTGGATGTTGTACTCG
>WNWK01004335.1:0-142768 GCA_009830355.1 Cherax destructor | reverse complement strand
CAAGGTATGTGTTCATACATACCTTCATGCTTCTTATTCAGCTTCTCTGGCATGGGGGGAAATTTGGGGGCCTATGTCTGACCCCAGGATATGTCTGATAGCTTTTGGTTTTTTTTTTCCCAGTCAATTTAGGAAAAAAAAACCCGGAGGGATAAACCCCGTCGGGTTTTATGACTTTTGATGGGGGTTCACCCCCACCGGTATGGTTTTTTTGCAATCGTGTCATTAGGATTTCTGAGTCGAAATTCCTTGGTTGTTAAAATTACCACAGTTTCCCTAACCCTGGTTAATACTTTTGAACTTTATATTTTGATCAGAGATATTGTTTTTGTAACGTTATGTCTCTGTTTAAATTCCTCGTTTTTTGGAATATCAAATCCAGGGTTTTTTCATTTTTTTGGGGGATCAATTATTGGGGTTTTAATGAGTACTTTTCACAAAGCTTCATTATTTCCCCTGGTAGTGCCTGTTGACCAGGGTGCTTCCAGGAGATATTCGGGTAAAATTGCGTTGCGCCATCTTCCATTATACATGTGGGAGATTAAAATCCCCAAGGAGTAAAATATTTGGGGGGGATTTTCTAGCTTATCCAGATAGCTATCTATCTTCCCTAACTGATCTGTGAATTCCTCAGCAGTTGTGATGGTGGTTTGTATACTAGGATAATTCAAATTTATTTTCAACTTTAATGCCGAGGACTATTTTCTTCAGAATTCAGCACTTCTATGCAACAAAGTATTTTTTACAAAGAGTCCTACTCCCTTGCCCTTTTTTTCTATCACATCTATACATGTTATAGTTTTAAAACTTTAAATTCTGTTAAAACATCCCTTTTTGTGTTTCTGTAAATGCCCCAAACATGGCTTTCCCTTTTGATGGGAGCCCCACTGACATAACTAACTTTGTCGTTTTTATTTGATTTCAGACCCTGAATATTTGCAAATATGAAGCAGGAATTACCATTTGTGATGTTTTGTTTTGCTGTGTGTTTCGTTAGTAACACTGGTGATGTACTACCTGGTATGGCCCCTGGTCTACATACCCCTGGTTTCTCCAGTACTGACTTTGCATTTGATTGTTTATTCGGCCCTAATGGGTTGATGCCTGGTTTGGTATGTCCCAAAGACTAGTGCAACACCAGTTGTTTACAAAGAATGTTGCAACACCAGAGTTGTTTACAAAGTCTGTTGCAACACCTGGAGGATGTATAGCAGTTCCTTACACAGCACCAATATGGCTACAGGACTAACAAGTTTTACAAACCTTACACAGATCTCCGAGAGGCTAGCGAGGGTCACACTCTAAACACTTCTTGAAAGTCCAGATACATCTTGTGATGTAATAGTGTTCACTGGGCGGACCGGTAAGCCAGTCAGGCGCACATTACATGATGAAGATCCACCCAGCAGGTCCCCACATGATGAAGATCCACCCATCCACCCAGCAGGTCACCACATGATGAAGATCCACCCAGCAGGTCCCCACATGATGAAGATCCACCCAGCAGGTCCCCACATGATGAAGATCCACCCAGCAGGTCACCACATGATGAAGATCCACCCAGCAGGTCATCACATGATGAAGATCCACCCAGCAGGTCATCACATGATGAAGATCCACCCAGCAGGTCATTACATGATAAAAATCCACCCAGCAGGTCATTACATGATAAAGATCCACCCAGCAGGTCATTACATGATGAAGATCCACCCAGCAGGTCACCACATGATGAAGATCCACCCAGCAGGTCACCACATGATGAAGATCCACCCAGCAGGTCACCACATGATGAAGATCCACCCAGCAGGTCACCACATGATGAAGATCCACCCATCAGGTCATTACATGATAAAGATCCACCCAGCAGGTCACCACATGATGAAGATCCACCCAGCAGGTCATCACATGATGAAGATCCACCCAGCAGGTCATTACATGATAAAGATCCACCCAGCAGGTCATTACATGATAAAGATCCACCCAGCAGGTCACCACATGATAAAGATCCACCCAGCAGGTCACCACATGATGAAGATCCACCCAGCAGGTCACCACATGATAAAGATCCACCCAGCAGGTCACCACATGATAAAGATCCACCCAGCAGGTCACCGCATGATGATGATCCACCCAGCAGGTCATTACATGATAAAGATCCACCCAGCAGGTCATCACATGATGAAGATCCACCCAGCAGGTCATTACATGATAAAGATCCACCCAGCAGGTCACCACATGATAAAGATCCCCAGCAGGTCACCACATGATGAAGATCCACCCAGCAGGTCATCACATGATGAAGATCCACCCAGCAGGTCATCACATGATGAAGATCCACCCAGCAGGTCATTACATGATGAAGATCCACCCAGCAGGTCATTACATGATAAAGATCCACCCAGCAGGTCACCACATGATGAAGATCCACCCAGCAGGTCATTACATGATGAAGATCCACCCAGCAGGTCATTACATGATGAAGATCCACCCAGCAGGTCATTACATGATGAAGATCCATGCAGCAGGTCACCACATGATGAAGATCCACCCAGCAGGTCATCACATGATGAAGATCCACCCAGCAGGTCATCACATGATGAAGATCCACCCAGCAGGTCATTACATGATGAAGATCCATGCAGCAGGTCACCACATGATGAAGATCCACCCAGCAGGTCATCACATGATGAAGATCCACCCAGCAGGTCACCACATGATGAAGATCCACCCAGCAGGTCACCACATGATGAAGATCCACCCAGCAGGTCACCACATGATGAAGATCCATCCAGCAGGTCACCACATGATGAAGATCCACCCAGCAGGTCATTACATGATGAAGATCCACCCAGCAGGTCATTACATGATGAAGATCCACCCAGCAGGTCATTACATGATGAAGATCCACCCAGCAGGTCATTACATGATGAAGATCCATCCAGCAGGTCATCACATGATGAAGATCCACCCAGCAGGTCATCACATGATGAAGATCCATCCAGCAGGTCACCACATGATGAAGATCCACCCAGCAGGTCATTACATGATGAAGATCCATGCAGCAGGTCACCACATGATGAAGATCCACCCAGCAGGTCATTACATGATGAAGATCCATCCAGCAGGTCATTACACGATGAAGATCCACCCAGCAGGTCATTACACGATGAAGATCCATGCAGCAGGTCACCACATGATGAAGATCCACCCAGCAGGTCATTACATGATGAAGATCCACCCAGCAGGTCACCACATGATGAAGATCCACCCAGCAGGTCATCACATGACGAAGATTCAAGTCCCGTATAAATTGCATCACGTGTTTGTAGAAATAAAGATTTGTATTATTATTATTAAACATATCCCCTATTTTTTGACAAAATCTTCTCTTCCCTCCTCACACATCCTTTCTCTCCCTCTCAAGGAGGGGGGCGTGGACCCCCGCCACCTATAGGTTATTCTTTCACTTCTCTCATGCTATGCCGCCGCCTCCGGCGCAGGTCACAGCCTGATACTAATTGTCTGTGTTTGGCCACACTCCGTCACACTTGATGTTCTTCCGTCACATTCACACCATGTTCACGCGACCCCTGTCACTTTCACCAAGACGGAAGAAGACGGGTGTTGTCGTGTGTCATATAGAAAGTCCAGCTTCTCGGTACGACTGATCCAGACTGACGTGAATCTCAACGAGTTATGCAGCCTCTTCCTTTCTCTTGATCCTGAGTGTCTACAGTTCTACATACTGACTATCCTGTTCTCCTGCATCAGTTCCGTAACACGTCCATAGAAAGCACTGAAGGAACTATGCCTTAAACAGAGAGGGAGCGAGAAAAACAGTGTGAAGTTAAACCGTCATTACCGTTCAGAAGTGTATCTTATTGTAGCTAGTAAAATCTAAGCGGCTGCCACCACCCAGTGTTATGAGTGGCTGCCACCACCCAGTGTTATGAGTGGCTGCCACCACCCAGTGTTATGAGTGGCTGCCACCACCCAGTGCTATGAGTGGCTGCCACCACCCAGTGTTATGAGTGGCTGCCACCACCCAGTGTTATGAGTGGCTGCCACCACCCAGTGTTATGAGTGGCTGCCACCACCCAGTGTTATGAGTGGCTGCCACCACCCAGTGTTATGAGTGGCTGCCACCACCCAGTGTTATGAGTGGCTGCCACCACCCAGTGTTATGAGTGGCTGCCACCACCCAGTGTTATGAGTGGCTGCCACCACCCAGTGTTATGAGTGGCTGCCACCACCCAGTGTTATGAGTGGCTGCCACCACCCAGTGTTATGAGTGGCTGCCACCACCCAGTGTTATGAGTGGCTGCCACCACCCAGTGTTATGAGTGGCTGCCAACACCCAGTGTTATGAGTGGCTGCCACCACCAGTGTTATGAGTGGCTGCCACCACCCAGTGTTATGAGTGGCTGCCACCACCCAGTGTTATGAGTGGCTGCCACCACCCAGTGTTATGAGTGGCTGCCACCACCCAGTGTTGAGTGGCTGCCACCACCCAGTGTTATGAGTGGCTGCCACCACCCAGTGTTATGAGTGGCTGCCACCACCCAGTGTTATGAGTGGCTGCCACCACCCAGTGTTATGAGTGGCTGCCACCACCCAGTGTTATGAGTGGCTGCCACCACCCAGTGTTGGATGAGTGGACTGCCACCACCCAGTGTTATGAGTGGCTGCCACCACCCAGTGTTATGAGTGGCTGCCACCACCCAGTGTTATGAGTGGCTGCCACCACCCAGTGTTATGAGTGGCTGCCACCACCCAGTGTTATGAGTGGCTGCCACCACCCAGTGTTATGAGTGGCTGCCACCACCCAGTGTTATGAGTGGCTGCCACCACCCAGTGTTATGAGTGGCTGCCACCACCCAGTGTTATGAGTGGCTGCCACCACCCAGTGTTATGAGTGGCTGCCACCACCCAGTGTTATGAGTGGCTGCCACCACCCAGTGTTATGAGTGGCTGCCACCACCCAGTGTTATGAGTGGCTGCCACCACCCAGTGTTATGAGTGGCTGCCACCACCCAGTGTTATGAGTGGCTGCCACCACCCAGTGTTATGAGTGGCTGCCACCACCCAGTGTTATGAGTGGCTGCCACCACCCAGTGTTATGAGTGGCTGCCACCACCCAGTGTTATGAGTGGCTGCCACCACCCAGTGTTATGAGTGGCTGCCACCACCCAGTGTTATGAGTGGCTGCCACCACCCAGTGTTATGAGTGGCTGCCACCACCAGTGTTATGAGTAGCTGCCACCACCCAGTGTTATGAGTGGCTGCCACCACCCAGTGTTATGATGGCTGCCACCACCCAGTGTTATGAGTGGCTGCCACCACCAGTGTTATGAGTGGCTGCCACCACCCAGTGTTATGAGTGGCTGCCACCACCCAGTGTTATGGTCCACCAGTGGCTGCCACCACCCAGTGTTATGAGTGGCTGCCACCACCCAGTGTTATGAGTGACTGCCACCACCAGTGTTATGTGCCACCTATGAGTGAGCTGCCACCACCCAGTGTTATGAGTGGCTGCCACCACCCAGTGTTATGTCTCACCAGTGGCTGCCACCACCCAGTGTTATGAGTGGCTGCCACCACCCAGTGTTATGAGTGGCTGCCACCACCCAGTGTTATGAGTGACTGCCACCACCAGTGTTATGAGTGCTGCCACCACCAGTGTTATGAGTGGCTGCCACCACCCAGTGTTATGAGTGGCTGCCACCACCCAGTGTTATGAGTGGCTGCCACACCCAGTGTTATGAGTGGCTGCCACCACCCAGTGTTATGAGTGGCTGCCACCACCCAGTGTTATGAGTGGCTGCCACCACCCAGTGTTATGAGTGGCTGCCACCACCCAGTGTTATGAATGGCTGCCACCACCCAGTGTTATGAGTGGCTGCCACCACCCAGTGTTATGAGTGGCTGCCACCACCCAGTGTTATGATGGTTGCCACCACCCAGTATTATGAGTGGCTGCCACCACCCAGTGTTATGAATGGTTGCCACCACCCAGTGTTATGAGTGGCTGCCACCACCCAATGTTATGAGTGGCTGCCACCACCCAGTGTTATGAATGGCTGCCACCACCCAGTGTTATGAGTGGCTGCCACCACCAGTGTTATGTACCTGACCCCACCACAGTGTTATGTACGTGGCTGCCACCAACAGTGTTATGTCTCACCATGACCGCCACCGCACAGTGTTATGTCTCACAATGGCTGCCACCACACAGTGTTATGTCTCACCATGACCGCCACCACAGTGATATGTCTCACCATGACCGCCACCACACAGTATTATGTCTCACCATGACCGCCACCACAGTGATATGTCTCACCATGACCGCCACCACACAGTGTTATGTCTCACCGTGGCTGCCACCACACAGTGTTATGTCTCACCATGACCGCCACCACAGTGATATGTCTCACCATGACCGCCACCACACAGTGTTATGTCTCACCGTGGCTGCCACCACACAGTGTTATGTCTCACCATGACCGCCACCACACAGTGTTATGTCTCACCGTGGGCGCCACCACACAGTGTTATGTCTCACCATGACCGCCACCACACAGTGTTATGTCTCACCATGACCGCCACCACACAGTGTTATGTCTCACCATGACCGCTACCACACAGTGTTATGTCTCACCATGACAGCCACCACACAGTGTTATGTCTCACCATTACCGCCACCACACAGTGATATGTCTCACCATGACCGCCACCACACAGTGTTATGTCTCATCATGACAGCCACCACACAGTGTTATGTCTCACCATGACCGCCACCACACAGTGTTATGCCTCACCATGACCGCCACCACACAGTGTTATGCCTCACCATGACCGCCACCACACAGTGTTATGTCTCACCGTGGGCGCCACCACACGCCCACCATGGGTACTGTTTACAGTCTTCCTGTGAGAATTAATGCGTTTAGCGAGGCTCGGCAACTTTCTCATGTATTCCAAGTATTTACACACCTGCTAACTCTCAAGGCAATCAAGGTGGTATATACAGCCAGAGGTGTGTATCCCTGTGTATACACACAGGTTATTTGATTCCCCACATGACAGTTTACAGTATCCTTGACTGGTGGTGCACAGGTGCGTTGTAATCTTAGCGTGACTAGTGCACCTAGTAGACTTCAGAATTAATAATCCAACTTATCAATTATATAAAGGAGATACAGTAAGCTCTCTATAACACTGCTGTGTACCTTTACCTTCGATATACCTTTGATGAATTCCAAGAGTTTTTGTACTTGTCTGGTGCTTGCCTGTTCAACCAGGCTATTTGTTAGGAAAAATCAGACGTGTGCATCTAACGCGGTATTTTTATTGCCGCAACGTTTCGCTCTCCAGGAGCTTTGTTAAACCGTTAAATGTCGCATTAGATGCACATGTCTTATCTTCCCTAACATATTGTCGGTAATTCTGCCAACATTATTACAACCAGGCTGTTGCTGCTGGCCCATATAGCCATCACAGCCTGATTGATCTAGCACCTGGTGAGGCTTTTTGCAAAAGCAATTGAGAAATGTGGCTCATGAATGGACTAGCAGTAGTATGAAGCCTCACATGGTCAACTCCACGACCACACTCAACCTACATGGGGGATTTGTTTTCCATACCTGTTAATATTTCTTTTGTGTATTTAGGTGTCACAGTAGTAATGAATCACTGTAAATATACGTCTATATAGTGTTATAAAGGAGATCAAGAACACAAAGGCACAATACCGTGACTGGAACAATACACAAATAACCCGCACACAGAGAGAGAGTTACCACGACGTTTCGGTCCAACTTGGACTATTTACAAAGTCATACTGTGTGACTTTGTAAATGGTCCAAGTCGGACCGAAACGTCGTCGTAAACTTCTCTCTCCTATGTACGGGTTGTGTATAAGACAGCTGTGTAACCTTGAAATTATACACACTGAAAATTGACTTTAACCCCTGTCTTAAGGAGACATTGCCAGTGATATCAACACATAGACGTAGACTGCTATCCAAGGAGGGAACCCACACTGCCTCTGTAACTTCCAGTTACTTATTCTCCGTAAGATAAATGTGAGAAAACAGCCTGGTTGATCAGACCCTGATCCACAATGAGGGCCTGGTCTCAGGCCGAGCCGCGGGGGCGTTGACCCCCGAAACCTTCTCCAGGTAAACTCCAGGTATAGTGGAAGGTTGAGGCCGCCGCTCTAACACTCAACTACACCTTATTAGGTAGTAAAGTTTCTTGGTATTAGTGTTTAGAACAACTGTCTTTATTATGACCCTCGTGCAGTTGGTACACTTTACTGTCGTATTGTTGATACGCCTTAAATACCGCTGACGCTACAATGACCCATTAGTAAATATCTTCAACATGAAAGAGAACATTTAATGTTATATGTACGAGTTTTGAACTAATATATGTGAGGAATGTGAGGCAGTGCTACCCTCCCTACCTCCCAGAACTGTACCAACACGTAGATCCAGGTGGTATTTACAGCTTGGTAGGGTCACAGGTGTTGAGGTCACAGGTGTTGAGGTGACAGGTGCCGAGGTGCACTACGGTATCCGAGTCACAGGTGCTGAGGTCAGATCCGAGGTCGGATGCTAGTGACGAGGTCACAGGTGCCGAGGTCACAGATGCTGAGGTGACAGGTGCTGAGGTGACAAGTGTGGGGAGTCCCGCCTCTTGTACTCTGCCAACCTCTTGTTCAGCTCCTCCTTTACCACACCAGCACCCAACACCTGCCATGTTGACACCTGCACCCAACCCTGCATTTGACCGCACCAACACGCCGTGCTCAAATGTTGTTGAACCTGCACAACACTGTCGTGTGACACCTGCACCCAACACCTGTCATGTTGACACCTGCACCCCACACATCTCTGATCACTCCCATTTTGAACACCTGAGCCACACCCAACACCTGTCATGTTGACACCTGCACCCCACACATCTAACATGGTGACACCTGCTCCCCACACCTGTCATGATGACACCTGCACCCCACACCTGTCACAGTGAGAACTGAACCCCACATCTGTCATGATGACACCTGCACCACACACCTGTCATGATGACACCTGTACCACACACCTGTCATGGTGACACCTGCACCTCACACCTTCATGAGACACCTGCACACGTCATGTTGACACCTGCGTGTCACACTGTCATGGTACACCCGCGCCTCACACCTGTCATGTTGACACTTTCACCTTACACCTGTCATGTTGTCACCTGCGTGTCACCCCTGTCATGGTGACACCTGCATCCCATACCTGTTATGGTGACACCTGCACTCCACACTTCACATCTGTCATTGAAACAACTGGACCCCCACACTTGTCATTGTGACACCACCTCACACCTGCCACTGTGACATCTGCTTCTCACACCTGTCTTGGTGACATGACAGACGTGATGGTCCCAAATCTACACACAGAAAACCTTCCTCATGAAAGTAAGAGCAACGGCACGTCAAGTCATAAAACCACTCGTCTTCAATCAATGTGGTCCAATGTGCTCACACAGGCCTGTTGCATGTTCAAGCCCCCTAGCACTCAAAACCTCCTTTACCCCCTCCCTCTTCCTAGGGCTATGACCCCTACCCCTCCTTTCATCCACCCTTCTAGTCATCCTATTTGCTCCCTCATACCTAAATATCCAAGGCTCTCTGCATAATAAGAAACATAAGAAAGGAGGAACACTGCAGCAGGCCTGTTGGCATAATGCATTTGGTAACAACACACCGTCTACTCTCTAAGCACATTTCCACAGTTATGTCACATTCATTTGGCCTTGAAAACCAGGTCAAGCCTCGCTGGCTCATTTCCTCCCTCACTCTTGTTTCTTTCAGTGTTTCCATAAGTTTCGGTCTCCATGTTCCTGGTCTTCCATGGAAGTCTCAGTCACTCATTGTTGCAGTCTCCCAGTGCTAGGAGTTTATCCGTGCTTCGTTTTGCTCTCTCTTCCACTGTTTCCAATATGAGAATCATTGTTCCATTATTCTGATAATACCTTAATGCTCTTCTATTGTTTATTGGTGGATTTTTATATCAATACCATTATTCCTTCCGTCTCTCCAGATATTGCATTATTTTCTATGTAATCCATGAAATTGCATATTTCCAGGTTTTCTAGTTCCTCAAATTATTTATGACCATCAGTGCTACTCATCCTGTTTTCTTTTCTTCCTTACTAAGTGGTAGCCCTCTGAGGATACTGCATTTGTTATTCCTAAGAATTTCATCTCTGTAACATTCATAATATCAGGGTTTACCTTTCCTAATCTTTCTCTCTCAACTTCAGATTTGTGGGTGACTTTCTACATCTGAGAGCCACAGTCTGACTCTTCCATCTCTTAGTGTTCTCTATGCGAGCTCTTTTCTTGCTTAACATTTGTACATACTGGAAAAGGATTCTTTGTGGAGTGTACTCACCTAGTTGTGGATGCACGGGTGTCGAGTCACAGGTGCGGCCTCGCCTCTTCGCTGGTCACTACTAGGTCCACTCTCTCCTCTCTATGAGCTTTATCGAACCTCTTCTTAAAGCTATGTATGGATCCTGAATTCCACTACATCACTCTCCAGACTGTGCCACTTCCTGACAACCCTATGACTGAAGAAATACTTTCTAATATCACTGTGACTCATCTGAGTTCTCACCCTCCAGATGTGACCCCTTGTTGCTGTGTCCATCTCTGAACCATCCTGTCCCTATCGACCTTGTCAATTCCTCTCAGTATTTTATATGTCGTTATCATGTCTCCTCTATCCCTCCTGTCCTCCACTGTCGTCAGGTTGATTTCCGTTAACCTCTCCTCCTAGTCTTTTTGCAAACCTTTCTCTAATTTCTTGACGTGTTTGACCAGGTGTGGGTTCCATACTGGTGCTGCATACTCCAGTAAGGGCCTGACGTACACGGTGTACAATGTCTTGAATGACTCCTTACTTAGATGTCGAAACTCTTTTCTTAGATTTGCCAGGCGACCATATGCTGCAGCAGTTATTTGGTTGATGTGCGCCTCAGAATGTGCTCAGTATGATGTTTTTCCTTAAGTGAATTTTGCAGCCCTTTGACCTCCTAGGTTGTATTCCGTCTGCGGTCTTCTTTGTCTTTCCCCAAACTTTATGACTTTGCACTTGCTGGGGTTAAACTTCAGGAGCCATTTGTCGTACCAGGCTTGCAGCCTGCAGGCTTACCTGATCTTCGTCCACTTGTATTCTTCTCATCAGCTTCACATCGTCTGCAAACAGGGACACCTCTGGATCTATCCTTTCTGTCATGTCATTCACATATACTAAAAACAGCACCGGACCTAGGATTGACCCTTGTGGAACCCCACACGACACATGCACCCATCTGACATCTCGTCACGTACCAGCACGCATTGTTTCCTTTCCGTCAGGTTTATTATCGGGTATTCCCTGATCCATTGCAGTACTTTCCCTGCTATTCCTGCCTGCTCCTCTAGCTTTTCAACCAGTCTCTTGTGTGGTACTGTATCGAAAGCCTTCTTACAGTACAAGAAGATGCAGTCTACCCATCCCTTTCTCTCCTATCTTACTTTTGTTACCTTATCGTAGAACTCCAGCAAGTTTGTGATGCAGGATTTCCCTTCCCTGAAGCCGTGCTGGTTGTCATGTGTGAGCCCATTCCTTTCTAGATGTTCCAACTCTTCTGATAATCTTCTCCATAACTCTACATACTATACGTGTCGGCGACACAGATCTGTAGTTTAGTGCTGTCTGTTTCCTTTCTTAAAAATGGGACTACGTTTGCTGTCTTCTACACCTCAGGCAGTTGCCCTCTTTCAACAAATTTACTGAAGATTATTGTAAGTGGCACACATAGTGCATCTGCTCCCTCCTCAGGACCCACGGAGATGTTATCTGGGCCCACAATCTTCGAAGTATCTAGTTCACCTAGTAGTTTCTTCACTTCATCTTCCAGTACTTGCTGGTGGACTCTGCTCCTTCGGTTTGCTGGAAGCCTCTATGTCTCCACTGTGAATACCTCCCTGAATCTTGAGCTGAGTGCCTTACATACTTCCTGGTCTCTCCCTGTGGCGTCCCTCCTTCCTTCCTTAGCCTCATTACCTGACCATTGACTCTTATTTTCCTCTTGATGTGGCTGTATAACAACTTTGGGTCAAATCTGAATTTTGATGCTATGTCATTCTTGTATTGCCTCTGGGCCTCTTTCTATATCCAGGCATATTCATTTCTGGCTCTTCGGTTCAACTCCCTGTTTTCCTGAGTCCTTTGCCTTTATACTTTTTCCATATTCTAGTACACTTGGTTTGTTGTGTGTGTGTGTGTGTGTGTGTGTGTGTGTGTGTGTGTGTGTGTGTGTGTGTGTGTGTGTGTGTGTGTGTGTGTGTGTGTGTGTGTGTGTATGTGTTGATTCCTCCCTTCCGAGATAAGTGGCCTCTTCCCCGTTCCAACTCCCATGTCTCCCACTCTGATTCGTTCTCATACATGCCATCTTCTTGAGTGTGTTGGAGTTGCGAGTTACTCATTCACGTTAATCGACTCTTCAACCAACAAGTTGATAAATTAGACAAACTCTTATCAGGATTGACGAACTGATTACATCGACTCCAGGCTGAGGGACTCATTACCTCACACTCCTTGTGATCTTCAACCATTCTTCTCTGTATTGGACTGAGGAAGTCACTGTGTGGCAAAACGCTTCCACAATAAAGCTACCCAAGTGTTGCATGTGTGTCTAATTTGTCAACTCAATCTGCAACCGGACGACACAAAAAATAATTGTCGGAACAACGGTAGAGGTTTTCAGGAGGAAACTGGACCGATTTCTCAAGGAACTGACAGAGCAGCAGCACACCGCCAGAAACAGCAGGAACAGCAACAGAAGCTACAGCATCAACAGCAGCAGGAACAGTAGCAAAAACAACAACAGCTGGAGTAGCAGCAACAGTACAACTGCGGTAGCTTCAGCCACAACAGCAGCCGCAGCAGCATCAACAGTAGAAGTAGCAGCAGTAGCAGCATCAGCAGGAGTTGCACCAACAACAGTAGCATTAGTAGCAGCAACATCAGCAGTAGTAGCAGCAACAATAGAAGTAGTAGCAGCAACAGTAGCAGTAAGAGCAACAACAGCAGAAGTAGCAGAAAAAGCAGCAGAAACAGCAACAGCATCTGCGGCAGCAGATTAACAGCGGAGGTAGCAGCAGTACTATCGCTAATGTAAGTGGCAACAGCAGTAAACAGATGTTATATTAACGGTACTAGTATTAACCAACGGCATAAAACAACAGCGGCTGGCGTCAGTTACGTCAGTCACTCGGTATTTACCCGGCTACCGGTACCAATATTAGTACTGGTACGCTTACTAGTGCAAGTACTAGTACCAATACTACAACAGAGCAGAGAGGGCAATAGCATTACCAGGAGCAGCAGCAGCAGCGCAGCAGGGTGTCTATACACAAGTCTCTCAGCAGAACACAAATATTTCACTAGTGACTCATGTGGGACTTGGTGTTTTCTTCGTCAGGAGTAATGTAAACAAGGTGGATCAGTCACATGACACGGTCAGTGGGAAGACCTCAGTCACATGACACGGTCAGTGGGAAGACCTCAGTCACATGACACGGTCAGTGGGAAGACCTCAGTCACATGACACGCGTGAAGACCTCATCACATGACAGGCAGTGGGAGACTCAGTCACATGCACGGTCAGTGGGAAGACCTCAGTCACATGACACATTCAGTAGGAAGACCTCAGTCACATGATCAAAAGTTCCACTGACTAAGAGTACTGTAACAAACACCAGTGTCACCAGACTAAGAGTACTGTAACAAACACCAGCGTCACCCGTATGGGTCAATTAGCACAAGGAGGGCCAGAGGTTCGATCCTGCACCTACTAAGAGGAGACCTCGGGATGCACAAGTTTGTTGTTGTATCGAAATTTACAAGTTAGATATTTTAGGAAAGCATTTTGGAATCCAAGAAATAACATAGCAAAAGTTAAGCGGAAACTCACCTGGTATGTACAGTGTAACCCAGGTGCTTACAGGCAGGTATATGCACCTAGGAGGGTATATATGTAACAAAGTTGGTGGATAAGTTTGGTAGGGAATGTAAAAGAAGTAAATTGAAAGTGAATATAGGAAAGAGTAAGGTGATGAGGATAACAAAAAGATTAGGTGACGAAAGATTGGATATCAGATTGGAGGGAGAGAGTATGGAGGAGGTGAATGTGTTCAGATATTTATGAGTGGACATGTCAGCAGATGGGTCTATGAAGGATGAGGTGAATCATAGAATTGATGAGGGAAAAGGGTGAGTGGAGCACTTCGGAGTCTGTGGAGACAAAGAACTTTGTCTCCACAGACAAAGTATGAGAGTATAGTTATACCAACACTCTTATATGGGTGTGAAGCATGGGTGATGAATGTTGCAACAAGGAGAAGGCTGGAGGCAGTGGAGATGCCATGTCTGAGATCAACGTGTGGTGTGAATATAATGCAGCGAATTCGTAGTCTGGAAATTAGGAGGTGCGGGATTACCAAGACTATTATCCAGACGGCTGAGGAGGGGTTGTTGAGGTGGTTTGGACATGTAGAGAGGGTGGAACAAAGTAGAATGACTTCGAGAGTGTATAAATTAGGAATGTATCGGATGTGAAAATTTAGACATCCGCGGATACGGATGTGTATACGGATGTCTTACTCATTCTGCGGATACGAATGCGGATGTAAGAAATTGTGCGGATGTTCCGCGGATTTCGATGCGGATGTATATGCGGATATCTGTTTGCAGTGAAATACGGATGTGGATGCTGATACGGATGTAAGAAATTGTGCGGATGTTCCGCGGATTCGATATCCGATACATCACTAGTATAAATCTGTAGTGGAGGGAAGGCGGGGTAGGGGTCGGCCTAGGAAAGGTTGGAGGGAGGGGGTAAAGGAGGTTTTGTGTGCGAGGGGCTTGGACTTCCAGCAAGCATGCATGATCGTATTAGATAGGAGTGAATGGAGACAAATGGTTTTTAATACTTGACGTGCTGTTGGAGTGTGAGCAAAGTAACATTTATGAAGGGATTCAGGGAAACCGGCAGGGCGGACTTCAGTCCTGGAGATGGGAAGTACAGTGTCTGCACTCTGAAGGAGGGGTGTTAATGTTGCAGTTTTATAACTGTAGTGTAAGCATGCCTCTGGAAAGACAGTGATGGAGTGAATAATGATGAAAGTTTTTCTTTTTCGGGCCACCCTGCCTTGGTGGGAATCGGCCGATGTGTTAATAAAAAAATAAAACAAAGTAACAACTCAAGGAACAGTGAGAGACTGGTAACAAAGTAACAGCAGGAGGAGCAGTGTGAGACTGGTAACAAAGTAACAACACAAGGAGCAGTGAGAGACACGTAACAAAGTAACAACACAAGGAACAGTGAGAGGGTGGTAACAAAGTAACAACACAAGGAGCAGTGAGAGGCAGGTAACAAAGTAACAACACAAGGAACAGTGAGAGGGTGGTAACAAAGTAACAACACAAGGAGCAGTGAGAGACACGTAACAAAGTAACAACACAAGGAACAGTGAGAGGGTGGTAACAAAGTAACAACACAAGGAGCAGTGAGAGGCAGGTAACAAAGTAACAACACAAGGAACAGTGAGAGGGTGGTAACAAAGTAACAGCAGGAGGAGCAGTGAGAGACTGGTAACAAAGTAACAACACAAGGAGCAGTGAGACACGTAACAAAGTAACAACACAAGGAACAGTGAGAGGGTGGTAACAAAGTAACAGCAGGAGGAGCAGTGAGAGACTGGTAACAAAGTAACAACACAAGGAGCAGTGAGACACGTAACAAAGTAACAACACAAGGAGCAGTGAGAGGCAGGTAACAAAGTATCAACACAAGGAGCAGTGAGAGGCAGGTAACAAAGTAACAACACAAGGAGCAGTGAGAGGCAGGTAACAAAGTAACAACACAAGGAGCAGTGAGAGGCAGGTAACAAAGTAACAACACAAGGAGCAGTGAGAGGCAGGTAACAAAGTAACAACACAAGGAGCAGTGAGACACGTAACAAAGTAACAACACAAGGAGCAGTGAGACACACGTAACAAAGTAACAACACAAGGAGCAGTGAGAGGCAGGTAACAAAGTAACAACACAAGGAGCAGTGAGAGGCAGGTAACAAAGTAACAACACAAGGAGCAGTGAGAGGCAGGTAACAAAGTAACAACACAAGGAGCAGTGAGACACGTAACAAAGTAACAACACAAGGAGCAGTGAGACACACGTAACAAAGTAACAACACAAGGAGCAGTGAGACACACGTAACAAAGTAACAACACAAGGAGCAGTGAGACACACGTAACAAAGTAACAACACAAGGAGCAGTGAGAGACAAGTAACAACACAAGGAGCAGAGACACGTAACAAAGTAACAACACAAGGAGCAGTGAGACACGTAACAAAGTAACAACACAAGGAGCAGTGAGACACGTAACAAAGTAACAACACAAGGAACAGTGAGACACGTAACAAAGTAACAACACAAGGAGCAGTGAGACACACGTAACAAAGTAACAACACAAAGAGCAGTGAGACACACGTAACAAAGTAACAACACAAGGAGCAGTGAGAGACAAGTAACAACACAAGGAGCAGAACAGTAACAAACAACACAAGGAGCAGTGAGACACGTAACAAAGTAACAAACAAGAGCAGTGAGACACGTAACAAGTAACAACACAAGGAGCAGTGAGACACGTAACAAAGTAACAACACAAGGAGCAGAGACACGTAACAAAGTAACAACACAAGGAGCAGAGACACGTAACAAAGTAACAACACAAGGAGCAGTGAGACACGTAACAAAGTAACAACACAAGGACCAGTGAGACACGTAACAAAGTAACAACACAAGGAGCAGTGAGACACACGTAACAAAGTAACAACACAAAGAGCAGTGAGACACACGTAACAAAGTAACAACACAAGGAGCAGTGAGAGACAAGTAACAACACAAGGAGCAGAGACACGTAACAAAGTAACAACACAAGGAGCAGTGAGACACGTAACAAAGTAACAACACAAGGAGCAGTGAGACACAGTAACAAAGTAACAACACAAGGAGCAGTGAGACACGTAACAAAGTAACAACACAAGGAGCAGTGGTAACGACCAAGGTTAAGGAACTGGTGGATAACATCACATTCTTGTGCAAGTTGCTGACATTAACAATTTCCGCTAAAACTTAGCAATTTTCCACTAGGAACCTCGCGTTTACACACGTCAGAACAGGAAGCGTTTGTGCGTTCTGTGACAGGAAGTGTTTGTACGTAGTAACAGGAGGTGTTTGTACGTAGTAACAGGAATGTTTGTACGTGCTGTGACTGTTTGTACGTACTGTGACAGTGTTTGTACGTACTGTGACAGGAAGTGTTTGTACGTGCTGTGAGAAGCAGTATTAGTACGTTCTGTGGCAGGAAGTGTTTGTACGTCTTGTGCAGTAGTAGAAAGTGTTTGTACGTGCTGTGGCAGGAAGTGTTTGTACGTGCTGTGGCAGAAAGTGTTTGTACGTGCTGTGGCAGGAAGTGTTTGTACGTGATGTGGCAGAAATGTTTGTACGTTTGTGGCAGGAAGTGTTTGTATGCTGTGGCAGGAAGTGTTTGTACGTGTTCTGGCAGAAAGTGTTTGTACGTGCTGTGGCAGGAAGTGTTTGTACGTGTTCTGGCAGAAAGTGTTTGTACGTGCTGTGGCAGGAAGTGTTTGTACGTGTTCTGGCAGAAAATGTGTGCACGTATTGTGGCAGGAAGTGTTTGTACGTGCTGTGGCAGGAAGTGTTTGTACGTGTTCTGGCAGAAAGTGTTTGTACGTGCTGTGGCAAACGTGTTTTGGAAGAAAGTGTTTGTACGTGCTGTTGCAAACGTGTTTTGGAAGAAAGTGTTTGTTAGTGCTGTGGCAAACGTGTTTTGGAAGAAAGTGTTTGTACGTGCTGTGGCAGGAAGTTTGTACGTGCTGTGCAGGAAGCACTTGGGCTGTCTCTCTGTTCTAGGTACTGGCAATTTTCGTATACTATTTATAATACATTACTTATCCAGTTCAGGCACCAAAACACAGTCCTAGGCAGGATCACCCTCCATCCCAGCAACTTATCCAAGCCACGCACCAAAACATCATCCGTCTAGGCGGGCTTGAAACAAATACATGAGGGTGTTGTAGCAGGTTAAGCCAGCACACTGTTGTATGATTTATCTTGACGTCAGCATCAGCTACTTTTCTGTTAACATTCTTCAAATTGGATGATGTGTCGTGCTGTTTACAATTGTGAAGACAAACTCATAGGAGACAAAATTAAAACTTACCATGGTACGTGACTGGTAAAAATACAGGTCAGTGTGTAAGCCACTGGGCCAGATGGCTACAATACGATTCATCCAACTAGGTATATTTATACACCATATGGAGGTTAGCATGGGTCCCACACTGTGACCACAAATGCAAATATTTACAGACGAATCCTTCACCGGCGTGGTAGGTTTCGATAAGGAGCTGCCTTGTATGGACCAGTAGGCCTGCTGCAGTGTTCCTCCATTCTTATGTATATGCAACACTTACATATCTTTATTCGAAATGTTTCGAATAAAGATATGTAAGTGTTGCATATGTGTGTCATACTTATCAACTTGTCGGTATTTTATACCATTTTCATAAACCTGAAGGAAGCACAGGGAATGAAGTAGTGTGAGACAAGGGTGATATTGCAAACTTTTCGTCTCCCTCCCTCCCTCTCTCTCTCTCTATGCACACATTGTGACAGCACGTTTTGCAAGACCCATGAAGGTGGTGCGGAAGATCTCCGATTATAAGCACCTAATCTGCTCTGTGGATGACATCTGGTGGTTAAGTATGTAATATCAATCAGGTTCAATCATCATCACAATAGTCCTGATCTCTCCATAAAGGACATGTTCCCAACTGTTCCTATAAATCTGACACCTGAGTCAGTTATTCCAGAACCCTGAACACTTAGTGACATCACTGGGGCTCAAGACGTCTGGCACCGCTAGAGAAGCATAGTGCTGGTTATCACACCTGGCTTGTCACCTGAGGCACATATAAAGATTGACGTCGGAGGTGTGTACAAGGCTGGCTAATGTTAACGTAGCGTTTGCAATTCTAAACAGGAAACCATTAAGGAGTGTAGTTTGTATGTAGATCGCTTGGCACACAACCGAACGTATCCGAGTTCGAATCCTGAATGGGGTGATGCATATGGGCAAGTATCTTTATACCTGCTGCCCAGTTGTTCGCCTGGCAGTAAATGGATACC
The DNA here is from genome assembly GCA_009830355.1 of Cherax destructor. Taxonomy (NCBI): domain Eukaryota; kingdom Metazoa; phylum Arthropoda; class Malacostraca; order Decapoda; family Parastacidae; genus Cherax; species Cherax destructor. The sequence continues at coordinate 123,441 of WNWK01004335.1, read as the reverse complement.
TAGGACGCTGCTAACGAACGGAGGATCGAGCCTTCATCCAGGTTTTCAGTAATTACATGATTCATAAAAAAATATAATTACAATTTCAATTATTCTTGCAGATTTTCAATTACAATTAAAATTGATCAGACAAATAACAAATTACATTTACAATTACTTGACATGTTTTGTTAAATTATTTTCTTCAATCACTTCAAATTTTACTGATGTTGAAATTATTGTTAATTGTTGGAAAATAATGAATATTGGAAAATAATAAACACTGGAAAATAATAAACATTGAAAAATAATAAAAATTTTACTTCATATTTTGTATTTAAATGTCATTACTTGAACACTGGTCAAAAATACCATTAATTACATTACTTGAACACTGGTCAAGAATACCATTAATTACATTACTTGAACACAGGTCAAGAATACCATTAATTACATTACTTGAACACAGGTCAAGAATACCATTAATTACATTACTTGAACACTGGTCAAGAATACCATTACATTACTTGAACACTGGTCAAGAATACCATTAATTACATTACTTGAACACTGGTCAAAAATACCATTAATTACATTACTTGAACACTGATCAAGAATACCATTAATTACATTACTTGAACACAGGTCAAGAATACCATTAATTACATTACTTGAACACTTTTCAAGAATACCATTAATTACATTACTTGAACACAGGTCAAGAATACCATTAATTACATTACTTGAACACAGTCAAGAATACCATTAATTACATTACTTGAACACAGGTCAAGAATACCATTAATTACATTACTTGAACACAGGTCAAGAATACCATTAATTACATTACTTGAACACTGGTCAAGAATACCATTAATTACATTACTTGAACACAGTATAAAGAATACCATTAATTACATTACTTAAACACTGGTCAAGAATACCATTAATTACATTACTTGAACACAGGTCAAGAATACCATTAATTACATTACTTGAACACAGGTCAAGAATACCATTAATTACATTACTTGAACACAGGTCAAGAATACCATTAATTACATTACTTGAACACAGGTCAAGAATACCATTAATTACATTACTTAAACACTGGTCAAGAATACCATTAATTACATTACTTGAACACTGGTCAAGAATACCATTAATTACATTACTTGAACACAGTATAAAGAATACCATTAATTACATTAGTCAAACAGAGGGAGAACTTGTACATAATATGTTACACAAAATCAAAGATCCAACAAGATCACAAATAACTAAAACATGGTTGAACATAATGTACTTTACTGTCTTACATCTAAGACATAATGTTTAAGATTCTTTTTCTTTACAATTTAAACATGGAAACTGTATCTAGAAGATTAACAAAATTAGATAATTGTTGCAATGAATTGTTTCAGAAAATTGCAAATGAGTTATTTAAGAATGTGTAAAATAATGATAATATTGACTTTAATATTGCATTACTACTTACATAAGATAGTTATTTTTACACATTAGAGTTCATTATGATTCAAACATGGAAGATACTGTGTTATGAGAAGTTAGTGTAAAGTTGCTGGTCTTAGCTGCCACCTTACTGGCAGTAAACACTTCCTGCTATGATAAATACCTTGATTGTGCTCAAGTACTTGTACAGCCCATCACTTCTCTTGCTGGTTGCTGTGATAAATACCTAGACGGTGCTCAAGTACTTGTACAGCCCATCACTTCTCTTGCTGGTTGCTGTGATAAATACCTAGACGGTGCTCAAGTACTTGTACAGCCCATCACTTCTCCTGCTGGTTGCTGTGATAAATACCTAGACGGTGCTCAAGTACTTGTACAGCCCATCACTTCTCTTGCTGGTTGCTGTGATAAATACCTAGACGGTGCTCAAGTACTTGTACAGCCCATCACTTCTCCTGCTGGTTGCTGTGATAAATACCTAGACGGTGCTCAAGTACTTGTACAGCCCATCACTTCTCTTGCTGGTTGCTGTGATAAATACCTAGACGGTGCTCAAGTACTTGTACAGCCCATCACTTCTCCTGCTGGTTGCTGTGATAAATACCTAGACGGTGCTCAAGTACTTGTACAGCCCATCACTTCTCCTGCTGGTTGCTTCACAGGCACTACCATCTTTGATGGAAAATTACTCTGGTAAACCCAGGGATCTACGTCGAACGAAGCACAATCTTGTACATATTTTAGTACATATTTTAGTACATATTTAGTACATATTTAGTACATATTTTAGTGAGTGATTTCTCTCTACATTCCAGGGAAGATGGCATCAACTATCATTCCTCTATTACGACTCCATATCCTGTTTCCTCATTCTCACATCCGCTTGAAACAAACATCCTGATGTCTTGACGCAATTCTTCTGTTATGCCTTCTGATGGACGCTAATCAAACTTGAAGCAAGGATCACATCAACCTGCTGTTCTTATATCAGTCATCTTCAAAAATGGATGAAGTCTTTCAGGCTTCAGACAAGCCAGAGTCTAGTAACTGCTGTAGGGGTTGTTATACACCAATAATTGTCCCAGTTGCTGACTTCCTCACCATTTTCTCTCTTTCCACTTATTCCAATGCCTTTGCAATAAGTGAAGGGAGGTAGAGGGAAGGGGTGTGAAGGGAGGGAGAGGGAAGGGATGTGAAGTGAGAGGGAAGGGGTGTGAAGGGAGGTAGAGGGAAGGATTGTGAAGGGTTGAAGTAAGGAAGGTAGAGAGGGGGATGATGCGAGGAAGGACATAGAGTAGGAGGGAGAGAGAAGGGCAAGCGGAGGGGATGAGGGAGGAGAGGGGATAAGGGAGGGGAGGTGATGAGGGAGGTTGGGGGATTGATGGAGGGGCAGGTGAGCGTGGGAACACAGCCAGTACCTGTTGTTATTGTTGCTGCTGCCGTTGTTGCTGTTGCTGCTGTTGCTACTATTGTTGTTGCTGGTTGTTGTTGTTCCTGCTGGTTGTTGTTGCTGCTGTTTGTTGTTGTTGTTGCTGCTGGTTGTTGTTGTTGCTGCTGTTGCAGCTGCTATTATTGTTGTTGCTGCTGGTTGTTGTTGCTGTTGCTACTATTGTTGTTGCTGTTGCTGCTGCAGGTTGTTTTTGCTGTTATTGTTGCTGCTGCTACGGTTGTTGTTGTTGTTGTTATGCTCCTAATACAATACTGTCAATCTTGACACAACACTGTCAGTCCTAACACAATACTGTCATAACACAATACTATCAGTCCTAACACAATACTGTCATAACACAATACTATCAGTCCTAACACAATACTGCTTAGCATGGACCAGTAGGCACTCTGCAGTGCTCCTCGTCCTCTTCTACTAGTGGTTCCCGCCTCTTACATCATCGAGACCTTCACACACCTCACCTTCTGCAGTATTTAAGATTCCATTCCTGTGCTTCAGTGTCACATTGTTCCAGACTATGGTGCTCACACTATGGTGCTCACACTATGGTGCTCAGACTATGGTGCTCACACTATGGTGTTCACACTATGGTGCTCACAGTATGGTGCTCACACTATGGTGCTCACACTATGGTGCTCACACTATGGTGCTCACACTATGGTGCTCACACTATGGTGCTCACACTATGGTGCTCACACTATGGTGCTCACACTATGGTGCTCACACTATGGTGCTCACACTATGGTGCTCACACTATGGTGCTCACACTATGGTGCTCACACTATGGTGCTCACACTATGGTGCTCACACTATGGTGCTCACACTATGGTGCTCACACTATGGTGCTCACACTATGGTGCTCACACTATGGTGCTCACACTATGGTGCTCACACTATGGTGCTCACACTATGGTGCTCACACTATGGTGCTCACACTATGGATGCTCACACTATGGTGCTCACACTATGGTGCTCACACTATGGTGCTCACACTATGGTGCTCACACTATGGTGCTCACACTATGGTGCTCACACTATGGTGCTCACACTATGGTGCTCACACTATGGTGCTCACACTATGGTGCTCACACTATGGTGCTCACACTATGGTGCTCACACTATGGTGCTCACACTATGGTGCTCACACTATGGTGCTCACACTATGGTGCTCACACTATGGTGCTCACACTATGGTGCTCACACTATGGTGCTCACACTATGGTGCGGAACTCTTCTCCAGACTGAGGGACTGACACCCTCAAAAACTATTTCTTCAAGGTTGATGGACTGATTACAATGTCTTTGCTACACTGTCTGTTGCCTCTGTATCTGACTGAAGAAGCCTACTGTGTAGGCGAAACGTTTCACCAATAAAGATACCCAACTGTTGCACATGTCTTTTACTCTTCGCCTAAAAGTCAAAGGCCGAAACGTCGTCCTAAGTTTCAGTCTGCTATATGCGAGTTATTGTATGTTGTTACAGTCACGGTGTTGTGCCTTTTTATACTTTAATGATATAGTTTATTCTGGTGATGTCCAGGAGCTAGTGAACCACAGATGGTCTTCAAACTTCACAAGGATAACCTCACTTCACACATCCTTGATGAATTAGACACATGTGCAACATCTTGGTATCTTTAATTTGTAGACGTTTCGCCCTCTAGTGGATTCATCACTTCAATACAAGGACATAATGTGAAGACTGTAGAAGTATTTACAAAAGACGAGGTAATCAGTCCCTCAGCCTGGAAGGACTGATTACCTCAAACTCCTTTTAATCTTCAAACTTTCTTGACTGCATTGGACTGAGGAAGCCACTGATTGGCAACACATTTCCACAATAAAGATACTTAAGTGTTGCACAAGTGTCTAATTCATCATTCTGTCAGTTGTGTGAACCATCTATCTACACCTACGATACTCATCACCTATTCCAAGGCTGAGACACTGATTACCTAGTCTTTTGTATATACTTCTACAGTCTTCACATTAAGTTCTTGTATTGTATTGATGAAGCCAGTGTTGCACACGTGTTGAATTCATCATCTTGACAGTATTCTATACCTTTCACTCACTCTTCCTTGTAGACCGAATGTTTTTCACATTACGAACCTAAAAAAATTTGATTTGTCATAAAACATGTAACGAATGCCACTATACGCTTTATGATCACTGCTGCATGCTAGCTAGAGACCTTGGCCTGGCTACGTCGGTCGGTTACATCTATCACTGAGGAAGTCACTATGCAAGTGCAAAGGGCTATGAATATCTGTACCAAATATTTTGGTGGCCACGAGGTGCGTCGTCTTGGAGGTGCCGCTGATTTGAGTCCCAGCACTCCGCTATCGTCCAGGTTGTGATGGATATGTGGGGAAGCGGGCCTCCAACAACAACAACCTGGTTGACCAGGCTAGCACCAGATGAGCCTGGCCTATGGCCGGGCTCCGCTAGTAGTAAGACTCTCGAAACTCATCAAAAGTATATCAAAGGTATAACCAATAAAATTTAAACTGAAAAAATACTGATATTAAATGAGATGGGAGAATGTTTCCTTTAACAAGGGAGGTGAGAGAGGGGAGGTGAGAGAGGGGAGGTGAGAGAGGGGAGGAGAGAGAGGTGAGGAGAGGGGAGGTGAGAGAGGGGAGGTGAGAGAGGGGGGGGGAGAGAGGGGAGGAGAGGGGAGGTGAGAGAGGGGAGGAGAGGGGAGGTGAGAGAGGGAGGTGAGAGAGAGGGGATGAGAGAGAGAGGGAGGTGAGAGAGGGGAGGTGAGAGAGGTGGGGTGAGAGAGGCGGGGTGAGAGAGGCGGGGTGAGAGGCGGGGTGAGAGAGGCGGGGTGAGAGAGGCGGGGTGAGAGAGGCGGGGTGAGAGGCGGGGTGAGAGAGGCGGGGTGAGAGGCGGGGTGAGAGAGGCGGGGTGAGAGGCGGGGTGAGAGGCGGGGTGAGAGGCGGGGTGAGAGAGGCGGGGTGAGAGGCGGGGTGAGAGAGGGAAGCAAAGGGAGGAGAGGAAGGTAGGGAAAGGGAGGGAGGGCAGGAGAAATGGTTGGGAGGGTAGGAAAGGAAGGGAAGGAAGGAATGGAGAATGTAGAGGGACGCAGGGCAACATGGAGAGTGAAGGCAGACGACAACAAAGGAAGGTAAGCAGAAGAAGGGAACTGATTATGTTTTCGTTTAAGTTTATTTAAGTTTCATACTTAGATTGGAACTTTTACAATGTTTTATATACTAAAATTATGTGGAATTTAACCCAAGTTAACCCAATGATGTCAAAGAAGGTGACATTTACACTGACGTGACCAGACTACTGAGGACTGAAGCAAGAACACGTTCACACGATACCCTTGTGTGTATGCGTTTGTGTTAGTTACCATTTTGTCCTAGGCACTTGTCGATTAGACACTAGGCCTGTTGTATATGCGTGCATGTATTCACCTAATTGTGGTTGCAGGGGTCGAGACTCAGCTCCTGGCCCCGCCTCTTCTCTGATCGCTACTGCTGTCTGCTGATCTGTCGTTTAAAGACCATAACAAGACAAAGATCACAACAGCCAGGAAGATGACGGGGTGGGTATTGAGAATTTTCAAAACAAGGGAAATAATGCCGATGGTGACACTCTTCAAATCGCTAGTGCTCCCTCACTTAGAATACTACTCTGTGCTGACGGCCCCGTTCAGGGCAGGAGAAATATCAGAGCTGGAACAAATTCAGAGATCGTTTACGGCTCACATTGAGCCATTGAAACATCTAAATTATTGGGAACGCCTTCAAGTCTTGAACATGTACTCATTGGAGCGGAGGAGAGAGAGATACATATGATAATATATACTTGGAAAGTACTTTAGGGCCTGGTCCCAAATCTGCACACTGCCATAACAACATACTGGAGTGAGAGATATGGGAGAAAGTATAAAATAAACCCAGTGAGGAGCAAGGGTGCGGTGGGGACAATACGGGAGCACTGTATTAACATCCGGGGTCCCAGACTATTCAACATCATACCAGAAGATATCCGAAACACGGCTGGAACCAGTGTAAAAGCCTTCAAGAGAAAACTGGACAAGTATCTTCATCGGGTGCCAGATCAACCAGGATGTGATGGATATGTGGGGCAGCGGGCCTCCAGCAGCAACAGCCTGGTTGACCAGGCAAGTACCAGACGAGCCTGGCTCATGGCCGGGCTCAGAGAGTAGATAAACTCTCGAAACTCTTCAAAGGTATATCAAAGGGTCCTCTCTCTCCCTGCTCCATGACCTTTATCATACCTCGTCTTAAAGCTATGTATGGTTCCTGCCTCCACTACATCACTTGCTAGACTATTCCACTTCCTGACAACTCTATGGCTGAAGAAATACTTCCTAACATCCCTCTGACTCATCTGAGTCTTCAACTTTCAATTGTGACACCTTGTTTCTGTGTCCCCTCTCTAGAACATCCTGTCTCTGTCCACCTTGTCTATCCCACGCAGTATTTTGTATGTCGTTATCATGTCTTCCCTAACCCTCCTGTCTTTCAGTGTCGTCAGGCCGATTTCCCTTAACCTTTCTTCGTAGGACAATCCCCTTAGCTCTGGAACTAGCCTTGTTGCAAACCTTTGCACTTTCTCTAATTTCTTGATGTGCTTGACCAGGTGTGGGTTCCAAACTGGTGCTGCATACTCCAGTATGAGCCTGACGTACACAGTGTACAGTGTCTTGAACGATTCCTTACTAAGGAACGCTATTCTCAGGTTTGCCAGGCGCCCATATGCTGCAGCAGCAGTTATCTGGTTGATGTGTGCTTCCGGAGACGTGCTCGGTATTATACTCACCCCAAGATCTTTCTCCCTGAGTGAGGTTTGCAGTCTTTGGCCACCTAACCTGTACTCAGTCTGCGGTCTTCTTTGCCCTTCCCCAATCTTCATGATTTCGCATTTGGCGGGGTTAAATTCGAGAAGCCAGTTGCTTGACCAGATGTCCAGCCTGTCCAGGTCTCTTTGTAGTCCTGCCTGATCCTCATTTGATTTAATTTTTCTCATTAACTTCACATCATCTGCGAACAGGGACACTTCTGAGTCTATCCCTTCCATTATGTCATTCACATATACCAAAAATAGCACTGGTTCTAGGACTGACCCCTGTGTGACCCCGCTCGTCACAGGCGCCCATTGTGATACCTCATCACGTACCATGACTCGTTGTTGCCTCCCTGTCGGGTATTGTCTGATCCATTGCAGTGCCCTTCCTGTTATACGCACCTGATCCTCTTGCTTCTGCACTAATCTCTTGTGAGGAACTGTGTCAAAGGCCTTCTTGCAGTCCAAGAAAATGCAATCAACCCATCCCTATGTATGTATGTATGTATGTGTGTTAGTTACCATTTTGTCCTAGGCACATGTCGATTAGACACTAGGCCTGTTGTATGTATGTGTGTGTGTGTGTAACGAAACACTTCGAAATGTTTCGGCCCCGCCGGGAATTGAACCCGGGCCCTCCGTGCGTGAAGCAAGAGCGCTAGCCACTATGCCATGTGTGTGTGTGTGTGCGAGACAGAGAGAGAGATTATCAATAAGAACTGGAGGTGACAGAAAATGGGATAAGGAGTACAAAGCAGTCTTGAGCTAGCCAGGCAGTACTAGTACCTTGTCATTAGGTGAGCCAGTTTTCTGCTCTCCCACACGCACAATGCTCTTGTTCCCAGTAACTGCAGCTCTGCTGGAAGGTAACCTTTGAAGCTGCCCTGGCTGATCAACACAATACTTGACGATATCATCATTGAGTTACTGAAGTCTCCCTGGGAGCTCAGGCTGACTACTAAAGTCTCCCAGCTTAGAAGACACTACTGAAGTCTCCCAGCTCAAGCTGACTACTGAGGTCTCGTGTGTGTGTGTGTGTGTGTACTCACCTAATTGTGTTGGCAGGGGTCGAGTCATAGCTTCTGGCCCTTGTTCTTAACTCTTATCGACTTGTTTTACTGCCTACTGGTCTCCAGCACTCAATAACTTGTGCACAGTGTTCACTGTACTGGACTGCTGAAGCTGTTAAGCACCTCGAACTTTTCCACACTAAAGACACCTGTAATAATGTTGGTAGAACTACCCACAATATGTTACATAAAAGAACACATGTAAAACTAATGAAACATTTTATTGTGGCAACGTTTCGCTCTCCAGGAGCTTTGTCTAAAATGTCACCGGGCCGCGGGGGCGTTGACCCCCGACGCCCTCTCCAGGTAAACTCCTCCAGGTTATCATCACCCTGACACCTACGCACCTCAAATATCCTGTCCCTTTCCATCCTATTTAATTCTGTGGATATTTTACATGTCACGATTATGGTTATTCGAGTCGTCGTCTCTTGCAGTGTTGAGTTCGTTAAGCTCCTCGGAGACCATTGTCCTCAGTTCCGGCACCAATCACCTTGCAAATCACCTTGCAAATCACCTTGCAAATCACCTTGCAAACATTTGCATCTTTTCTAGATTGTTTATATGCTTGATTAGATGTGGCGAAGCATATTTCCAAGACAAACATAACGTAGGTTCCTAGGTTCGCAGGTGCTGAAGATGCTTCATTTATATGTGCTTCTGGTGATATGCTTGGTGATATGCTTCCTCCCAGATCTTTCTCCTTGCACGTTGTCTTCACCATCTCTATCTGTCTTATGTTTTCGGTCTTTACTCGCCTCTCTTGTTTTCATAACGTTACACTTACCAGGAGTGAATTTATGCAGTGACCTTCCTGACTACGTCTGTAGGTTGTTGTAGTCTTCCTGAAGCCTCTCTCCTTGACCTCAGTGATTGTTTGTCTTCCTGAAGCCTCTCTCCTTGACCTCAGTGGTTGTTTCAGTCTTCCTGAAGCCTCTCTCCTTGACCTCAGTGGTTGTTTCAGTCTTCCTGAAGCCTCTCTCCTTGACCTCAGTGGTTGTTTCAGTCTTCCTGAAGCCTCTCTCCTTGACCTCAATGATTGTTTCAGTCTTTATGAAGCCTCTCTCCTTGACCTCAGTGAGTAGTGACTGTCTTAGCTGTGTTAACTAGTTAGTGACTGTCTTAGCTGTGTTAACTAGTGAGTAGTGACTGTCATAGCTGTGTTAACTAGTGAGTAGTGACTGTCACAGTTGTGTTAACTAGTGAGTAGTGAATACCATAGCTGTGTTAACTAGTGAGTAGTGACTGTCACAGTTGTGTTAACTAGTAATTAGTGACTGTCATAGCTGTATTAACTAGTGAGTAGTGACTGTCATAGCCGTGTTAACTAGTGAGTAGTGACTGTCATAGTTGTGTTAACTAGTGAGTAGTGAATACCATAGCTGTGTTAACTAGTGAGAGCCAAGGGGACAACTCATCCTAGCAAATTCTATGTTGATTTCCGACAACTAGTTTCCAGCAAGTTTCTTAACTTACGTTATTTAGGTTAAGTTAGATTTAGTTAAGTTAGAGTGCAGTGCATCAGTAAAAAAATTAAACATTTATACTACTTTGCCAATATATAAAATATAGCATAAAGGCGACCCAAAAAAAAAAAAAAATTTTAATGAAACGAAAACTCACCGAGTACACTTGAAAATAGTCAGAAATGTCACCCATTTGACTGTATTAGCAACACTGACATACTGACTGCTATTAAGAGGATGGCATGACCGCAGATGTCTCAGCATCGTAACAGTGTCAGAGGAAGAAATAAATGGAAATAAATGGTATAAAATACCGACACAATGGGAAAATAAACACTTAAGCAGTATAATGTGATCCTTTATTGACAACGTTTGGTCCATACAGTGGGCTTTATCAAGTTACAAACAGATCTGTTTGTGACTTGATAAAGCCCACTGTGTGGGCGAAACGTTGTCAATAATCACATTATACTGCTTAAGTGTTTATTTTTCCAAGCAACGGTATGTGGCAACGAAGGATACTGTTGAGGAAGGTAGACGGAGGTGATGATAGAACAGGTTCTGTTGTAAGGCACCAAATATTACGGAGGCTTCACTCATGCTAGATGTGGAAAAATACACACAAATGCAGTATAATGCGATCCTTTACTACGTTTCGCCCACACAGTGGGCTTTATCAAGTCACTTGGGCGAAACATAGTCAATAATGATAGCATTATAGTGCATTTGTGTACACAGTTACGTGGAGGTGTAGAGAACATTTCTGGTATCTTCTCCACGACGACAGAATACGGAAGGAAGTGCTAGACAACATAGCTTGATGGAAACAGATTCAAATATCGTGTAATTAGTGGAAGTCCTCGGTCAGATGACCAAAAGCTCCAGCTGCGGGGTCATCATATGACCAAGACCTGCGTCAGGAAACACTCGTCCTGTTCCCTGATAAACCTTACCTAACCTAACAGTGTAATGAGATCATTTATTGACACCGTGTCGCCAGTGCAGTAGGCTTCTTCAAGTCACAACTTTGTGACTCGAGAAAGGCCACAGCGTGGGCGAAACGTTGTCAATAAAGCACCTGCGGGAATCACGGCAGATTCGTGATGCAAAAGATTTACAGCTACTGATGAACCGGTTACGATGTCAATCTCTGTTTCAAGAATCATGCGATGCTCTGGTCTCTTTAGGAACAGAAATACTTACTGATGATTTAGTTAATTGTGACACAGCAGAAGTTATTGCCATAACAGAAAATGTGTGCTATGGACAAGAAGAAGTTGAATGAATCTTATTTTAGCCAGGTGGCCCAGTGGCTAATGCGTCGGTCTGGACTTTTATGACTCTGACCGCGGGTTCTATCCCTACCCGTGATATGGTTTGTAATCGTGTCATTACGATATCGTGAGTCACATCTGGAGTGAAACAACAAGGTGCAATCCATTACAATAATGACTCGCGGTGTGTAGTGCGCCAGGATGTTATCGCAGTCAACTCTCAGTAACTGTTTAACAGTAGAAACACACACTTGTGTACAGTACAGGACTGTACACACTTGTGTACAGTACAGGACTGTACACACTTGTGTACAGTACAGGACTGTACACACTTGTGTACAGTACAGGAATGACAAGTTGAAGAATGAGACACCAGTGCAACATATGGGTATCTTTATTGAGGAAACGTTTCGCCACACAGTGGATGGCGTAACGTTTCTTCAATAAAGATTCCCAAATGATGCACAAGTGTCTCATTCTTCAACAGTTCAAAACATATATTAAAGGAGAAACGTTTCGCCATGAATGGCTTCTTCAGTTCTAATAGAGAGAAAGCTACAACATGGTGTTATATAGTGGATGATGGTGGTGACCAGGAGCGAGGGTGACCAGGAGCGAGAGTGACCAGGAGCGAGGGTGACCAGGAGCGAGGGTGACCAGGAGCGAGGGTGAGGCGAGGCCAAGGAGACAATTTATCCTAGTAAATTCTATATCAATTTCTCAACATACTGTTTCCAGCAAGTCTCTGGATTTGCTTTGTTAAGATTAAGGAAGGTTAGATGTAGTTAGGGGTAGAGTTTACTCTGTCACTCTAACCTCACCCTGGCTGCCCCGTTTCCCTTAATAAATGTTCTGAGTTGTACATAAATGTTTTGTTCCACACTTTGTCAGTATCAGAGTACCATTCACAGCTATTCAATATGACTATTGCAAGAAGGTGACCAACTGGCCAGTTACATTACCTATGAATTAGCATCATACATTAATTATACATAATACCACCAAGGTGATGAATAAGACATGTATAACACTTGGGTACCGCCACTAACGAAACGTTTCAGACATAGCAACACCATCGTGCTACAGAGGATATCTTCTACAAAGGTATCGCTACCTGCTGGACCAACTTATTGACATAGCCTACGTCCACTAATGGGTTTCGACCACCTGTAACGCCGTCTCCAACTGCTACACCTTTCCTTTAGCTCCAATACATAAACAAAACTTAACCCTAAGGGACTGAATACCTTAAAATTATCTCTCCACTTCTTCCAGTGTCTCCAGGATAAAATCGCCTTTGTATTCGACCGAAAAAACCCTTGCTGGGCAGGTAACACGTTCCAGCAATATACCCCCTTGTTGCTCCTGTATTTTTTATCAACTATGAGTTAGTAAGTAAACTTCCTTCACTCTTTAATGAGGCTTCAGCGAGGAAAGAATACAACACTTGCAACTCTACTGGAAGCATGGAGACCTTGGGAAGGCAAGTGCGATGCTGTTGCTATCACTCCACAACCTCCACTTTCATCACTACCCCTCCAAAACTGCACCACGCAACCTCCACCTACATTAGTACTCCTCCAAAACTGCACCTCACAGCCTTTACTTCCATCACTACTCCTCCAAAACTGCACCTCACAGCCTTTACTTCCATCACTACTCCTCCAAAACTGCATCTCACAGCCTCTACTTCCATCACTACTCCTCCAAACCTGCACCTCACAGCCTCTACTTCCATCACTACAACACCACTGCAGACACACAATACCTACATTCATGCCGGTTCCACTTCACACACTGAGCCTCTGCACTCCCACCCTAATTAAACATCCACAACCCAACACCCACTTAACCCCCACACCTTCAACTCCCCCTTCCCCACAACCATCCCCCCGCGGGCAGACCAGGGTGCTCACAAGTGACCTTGTGAGGTAACCTGTGACCTCTGGAGTAAGGTACCCTGTGACCCATGTTTGTGTTGCTAGTCAGCGCTGCTTACATAAGTTGAACCATTGTTGTCTCCCACTCACCCATCCTACAGGACTCTCCTGGGAATTCTGCACTCACCAAGCCTCTTCCACTTCAAGTTTCTTCCTCAGGTGCTCTGTATCCAGCAGGAACCTTTCCCCAGGTATCCTGTAGCAACTAGTACTCTACACAACTAGTAATCTACAAAACAAGTACTCTACACAACTATAACTCGCCAAAGGTAATTTACACTATGTATGATAATTGTACCTATGTGTACTTGTGCCTATATAAATTTACAAATCAGAATTAAACCTTCCCTGGCACTCAGCACGAGAGCCAAGTCAAGGGTGGCACCACTGAAGCTCAGTGTTCAGTTGGAGTGTTGGTAAAAGCTTACCCATCGCTGTACCCCGGAACCCAGACACTACCCATGTACCGCTATAAGTAGCCACTGATGTACCGCTATAAGTAGCCACTGATGTACCGCTATAAGTAGCCACTGATGTACCGCTATAAGTAGCCACTGATGTACCGCTCTTCTTAATTTTACCAACATTATTACAAGATTAACCTAAGTTGCCCGAAATGGTCTGCATAACAAGGGACTTTATATAGAGTATGTCAGCTAAGTGTGTATAAGTTGTTTCATGTACTTGTAGAAATATGGCTTATTATTATTATTATATTATTATTATTATTATTATAATGTCAAATGTACGTCCACTTAAACACCGTCCACGAATAATACAAAGAGTTGGTCGTCGCCTCGTGACAGAGCCGTGTCACAAGTTTTTTCCTTGACGAATAAATCAACAAGATTGCGTCAGTGTCCGTCAGACAACAAACACAGAGCTGCTGGTGATAAGGAGCGTCACAGGTAAATAAAGTGGGAACACAGTGACTTGTGCGGGAACGAGAAATATGGAGATGAAAGGTAATAAAAGCAGCGGAGGAAAGCCTTCCCCTGACAAGTGACCACTCAGTGTTAATTTGTGTACTGTTCCACTCAGAGTATTGTGCCTTTTTGTTCTTTAATAGAGTACAGTATCGTCAATTTAACAAATCTTTTTGTCTTTGTCAAATGGTAAGCAAATAATTATATATTAATCTTTCATTAGTTGGTAGAAGTTGGAGTCTTGGGAAATAAATGAAGAGGAGGCCAGAAGGCCAAGCTGTCAGGAGTATGTATACTATATAGGATGTATACTGTGTAGTATATATACTGTGTAGGATGTATACTGTATAGTACGTATACTTGTATATGTTATGTACATGCACAGCCGTTAACACAGGTTGTGACTGTCCAGGAGATAATGTTAAGACTAAACATATGGAGTTGTGATGTCAACGAAAGATTACACCAGACCTGAGAAGACATAAGAACCAGACCTGCGCGGACGCCACACCAGACAACAAATGAATATGAAAAATGTAGAATGCAGACGACAGAAGGAAAGAGGGAAGCTGGTAAAAAAAAAACTAGGAACAACTATGATGAAAATGGTATAAAATACCGAGAACTTGATGATTAGGACACATGTAATAGGTATCTTTATTGATGAAACGTTTCGCCTACACGGTCGGCTTCTTCAGTCAAATACAGAGTATAGGTTGAAGATAACAGAAGTGACGAGGTACATAGTTCACCTCCATATAGGTGAACTCTTCTCCAGGCTGAGGGACTGACCATCTCCAACTATTTCTACAAGACTGATGGACTGATTACATCATCTTTACCTCGTCACTTCTACTGCCTTCAACCTATACTCTGTATTTGACTGAAGAAGCCGACCGTGTAGGTGAAACGTTTCAACAATAAAGTTACCCAACTGTTACACATAGGCACGAAGGGAACCTTGAGTGACAATTCGAAAATATTAGAGACCTGGGTGTGTGGCACCACCAACTGATGTACACAAACAGTGCCAGAGGAACTAGTGTCCCACACTGCGTCATTATGTACCGGAATGCAAAAATGATCATGAATTTGAAGGCAACTTACAAATGTCTAATAAACGTCCAAGTATTTTATCCACAGTAGCATATTAATAGCCATTACGGAAAAAATACTGCCTTTGCCTATTGTAACTGATCTGTAACTCATAACCACACACAGCTACATTGTTTTGTGATTTAATTCATGATCGTGTAAACGCACAAATAACCCGCACAGTGGACAAAGAAACTTATGTTAATGTTGGTAGAATTACCAACAATATGTTGGGTAAAAGGACACAAGTGCAACTAATGTGACATTTTATTGTGGCAACGTTTCGCTCTCCAGGAGATTTGTCAAGCCCTTTCAAACAATACATGGACACACAGGGTATATATAGGCTTAGTGAGGTGTGTGGCACGATATAATCGTTGTAGAAACAGTAGTAGTTGTAATACCAGTGGTGGTAGTAGTAGTAGTAATAGTAGTTGTAGCAGTAGCAATACATATGGTAGTAATAGTCAGACTTGCTTGGGCAAATATTTCTGTTAGTGGGTTGCATTTAAGAAGTCCTGTTTGAGTGTTTTTATGTAGTATCAGCAGTAGCAACTATGTGATGGCAGGATTTATTGTTTTGAGGAGGATTCTTGCTAAATCTTCAGAGATGATGAAGCTGCCTTTATTTTGCTTGTGTTAGAAATAGCGATTAATGATGATTTAAGGCATTTACGTCTACAAAAATTAGGTTCTTCAATCACTAGTCGGGCGTCGTTGAATTTCGTGAGGTGATTGGTGGAATTCCGGTGTTGTACGCAGGCGTTGTTCAACTTATCGTTCCTACATGCATTAATGTGTTCAGTGAGACGTGTTTCCAAGTTTCTTGCTGTTTCACCTACGTATATTCTGTCGCAATCTCCACAGGGTATAGTGTAAACTCCTGCATTGACTGGTTCATGGTGCTTGGATTTTGTCCTGGTTAGATCCCTTATGGAGGTGCTGGTTGTGATGGCGACTCTAGTTCTAGCTTACTCTAACAACGTTTCGATCCGATTTGGACCATTAACAAGTCACAAATCCGACTGAAACGCCGTTATAAGTTTATTTCTCCCGTGTGCGGGTTGTGTGTGTATTGTTTCAGTCACGGTATTGTGCTTTTTTATTCTTTGTGTAAACACATTTAATATTATTCTGAATTCAACAAATTTTGTAAATAGTTCATTATTACTGTAACTTTCTTAGCAAACACAAATGTTGGTGCCCAGTCTCTGGACCCATTATGCGCCTCTGCAATTTTATGATTACCCCCCACAGGATGGGTGGGCTGCATAATAAAGATATTAACTAAAGAAAACCAAAACCAAATAATTGAAAATTAGCCCTAAATGATTCGTTATTCTAAAATGGAACCCATTTCAGACTACCTAGTGAAGCCTCCACTTGTGAAGCCTCCACTTGTGAAGCCTCCACTTGTGAAGCCTCCACTTGTGAAGCCTCCACTTGTGAAGCCTCCATTTGTGAAGCCTCCATTTGTGAAGCCTCCACTTGTGAAGTCTCCTTAGAAGCTTGAGTAGCTTCTAAAGCCGAGGGAAATAAATGGTATAACATACCGACACAATGGAAAGATAAACACATAAGCAGTATAATGTGATCCTTTACTGACAACGTTTCGCCCACACAGTGGGCTTTATCAAGTCACAAACAGATCTGTTTGTGACTCTATAAAGCCCACTGCGTGGGCGAAACGTTGTCAATAAAGGATCACATTATACTGCTTATGTGTTTATCTTTCCAAAGCCGAGGGGTGTGGCACCTTGAGGAGAAATTAAAGGAACCGAACCTGACGACTCTGGAAGAGAGGGGTACAAAGGAAGACATGATTACTCGCTAGATACAGACTGTTTAAAGTGTGGAAACATAAGTAGAAGCTAAAAAAATGATGATTCAAAGGATAGGAATTTTTTTTAACTCGAGACAGTTAAAATATAACAGTATATTAAGTTGTGGAGGCAAACTCCATACACAGTTTCCAGAGTAAGGATAACAGAGCTGCGGAGACCAGAAGCCAGTAATGCCAGAAAACAAAACATTAAACAGGACAAGAGCCAAGACTCGACCCCCACAACCACAAGTTCACTGAGGACACATATACACAGCAGGACCCCCAGGTATCCTACACAGACTGACTGACACAGGCATTCTGCCAATCCTAGCCAAGCACCACACGACTGCACCTGCTGACGGAGCCGTTGACGAAAGCAAGGGCCGTGCTGCCCTCAGCAGCCTTGCAGGGCATCTCAGCTTGGTAGCTGAGAGCACATATAATTTGCTGTGAACATTTCAAAACACTTGTGATACCTGGCCATCGTGCTGAATGTACAATGTTAACACACACGCTTTAATTCCTTACCTTTATTCCTGTATTTCCATACCTCTTCATTCCATGGTGAGTCCAAGAATCGAGGAGCACTGTAGCAGCCTTCTTGGCCCATAGTGGGTAAGTCTCACTCACACCTAACCATTCCCACTCACGTATTTATCAATTACACTTTGAAATCTACCAAAGGTATTAGTTTTGATGAATCTACTTGCCATTTTGCTCCATCTGTAAGACAGATGGTCACCTGTAAGACGGTCACAATGGGGAGACAGATGGTCACACTGATGACACAGATGACCACAATGGTGAGACAGATGGTCACACTGGTGAGACAGATGGTCACACTGGTGAGACAGATGGTCACACTGGTGAGACAGATGGTCACACTGGTGAGACAGATGGTCAAACTGGTGAGACAGATGGTCACACTGGTGAGACAGATGGTCACACTGGTGAGACAGATGGTCACACTGGTGAGACAGATGGTCACACTGGTGAGAGAGATGGTCAAACTGGTGAGACAGATGGTCACACTGGTGAGACAGATGGTCACACTGGTGAGACAGATGGTCACACTGGTGAGACAGATGATCACACTGGTGAGACAGATGGTCACACTGGTGAGACAGATGGTCACACTGGTGAGACAGATGGTCACACTGGTGAGACAGATGGTCACACTGGTGAGACAGACACCAGGTTCCCTGGCCACAACTAGCGGAAAATTACAGTGTGTGGACTGGCGTCATCCTTTGGGGGATAGTGACAAGTACCTCAACCTGGGGAAGTACCACCCCAGCTCCTCGCCAGTTTACTCAAGGGACAGTGACAAGTACCTCACCTGGAGAAGTACCACCCTAGCTCTTCACCCACCTCAACCCGTTCCCTCTTTTTCCTTACGGGGGAGAGGAGGGAGGAACGTCAAAAATTTACAGGCAGCTAGTTAGGGAATAATAAGGAATAGTGGTAGTCAGCCCAAAACCACATTTTAATCGACATCGACGAATCTAGTGATGTATGGAATAATTTACCTAAGTAGCAAATACACCCACACACTCAGGCTTTATGTAACTTTAAATATTAAACGAGTCAGATGTGTTGTGTCCCCCTATACATCCCAGAATGTTACAGAAAGTGTTGTGTACAAAGATCCCTACATATTTACCTACCCTGCTCCAAGATTGTTGCAATGTCTCATAATTCAGAGGACCCCAGAGGTAATAAGTCCCTCTGCCCGACCTCACTAGGCTATCCTAGGAAACTCGCACCTATGCTGGTACGTATACTGCATAAACCTGCATAACCACATCGTATGCACGGTCTAACAAGACTAACTACTACCATTAGCTACTAGCTACTTATTACAGTATACCGTCGAAACAATACTATCTACCTATTACAATATTACATCAAACCAGTATCGGAAATACTTGTTTAGAAATGACAGTCCTACGGGACATGCTCTATACAGCTATATGGACAGTAGGACACGATTTCCGATGGGTTAAACGTGTAGAACAGTCTATCATAATTTACCCCTCAAAACGGAAACAGAAATTGAATGATAATACGTGTATACTCTCGCCAACCTATGGGGATGTTAATTTTAAAACCTTCTCAGCATACCCTATCTTCCACACGGACGGGCGGGATATCAGATGACCGAAACGTGAAGGACAGGTATGGAGAACACTGGTCTAATGTCATCCAATCCTCACAAGGACCCGTTAAATAATGAACAATCCAGGGAGTTTGTACAGCATCCTTGCTTAAGACTGCACAACTGACTCTACGAAACAGCTGTCCAGTTTGTACATTCCATCACTTGAATTATATAAGGCATTTATATCATGTTTGATGAGGGAGGATTGAATTATGTTCCTTTCCATGGGTACAGTGACCTGAGCTGCTGCCCACCCCGGCAGATGATGGCAAATACTAACATGATTAAAGACAGCATTTGACTCCTGGGTCGTCCTTACCGAGTATTGATGTTGTGCTAATCTGATTTCAAGTGTTTACCTGTCTGCCCGACGTACGAGAGAGAGCATAGTGACGAGCATATTCTCACCATATTCTAATGAGTTTTTTTAATGCATCATTGAGGCTGCCATATGCTCACTGTAAGGCTAAAACCAATATAATTTTCCTGGAAGGCACTTTCCTAGGTTCAGTCCTGTAGAAAGTCTTCTTGCCAATAATGTCTTCCCATACAAATATCCCGAACATAGGAGAGAGGAGTTTATGACGACGTTTTGGTCCAACTTGGATCATTTACAAAGTCACAATGTGACTTTGTAAATGGTCCACTGTGTGGGTTGTATTGTTCCAGTCACGGTATTGTGACTGTTCTTTAACGCCTTCTCCACAAAATCCCTAGGATATCTCAGTTTAGTAGATATATTAAATACCTTATTAATTTCATCGTCAAAATATTCTGGGCTACAAATACTTCAAGTTCTCAAGAACTTTGTAAGAGAAACACTCCTTTTAAACCTTTGATTCATGACAACACAGATGATTTCCTGTACACTGTAAACTTAAATTTCTTGTCAACTTGATGGATTAGAACATCTAGGAAAGGCAATTTGTTATCTACTTCGTGCTCTGTTGTAAACTTAATTGAGGGTACTAAATCACTGACTCTAGGAAGGAACTCATTAATATTATGATCTCTAGGCCACAGACACAGAACATCGTCTACGTATCTGATCCACTTGGCTTTACTAGGGAGGATATCTTTAAGGATTCTAGTCTCATAGAATTTCATGTACAAGTTGCTGAGTAATGGACTAAGCGGATTTTCCATGGCCATGCCTTGTTGTTGAACACAGTCTTTACCTTCATATACGAACCTGCAGTCCATCCCACACAGCTTAATAAATTCAATTATGTTAGTGGGGTAGGACGTGGAGAAGTCTTCTAGTTCCTCTTCTAGATACGTAAACAAATCAGGGACAGTGACTCTAGTAAACATTACTGTGACATCAAAACTCACAAGAGTAAAGTCATGTGATACATTTAATTTCTGGAGCCTCTCTGTAAGGTCAACATTATTTTTAATATGAACATCCGAAATCTTTGCGACTATGGAAGTTAAGAGTTTAAATAGCCATTTGGATAAGTTGTATGCGACCGTACCTTCTGAACTTTTAATAGATCGGGCTGAGTTTCCTGCTTTATGGGTCTTAATTAATCCCTAAAGATATGGTAGAGTTGTCGACCTGGCTGACACATATTTAATTAATTCATCATTCCCCTTGTTCTGTATTGTTAAGACCACCTGTTTTGCCATTGTTTCCCTGTAACTATCATATAGAGCAGGGTAGCAGCACACTGCTAGTGTTCCCACTATGTAACTATCATATAGAATTTGGTAAGATAAGATTTTGTTCGGATTTTTAACCCCGGAGGGTTAGCCACCCATTATAACTCAAGAAAGTCAGTGCGTCATCCAGGGACTGTCTTATTTAAATCCATTGGGGTCTTCAATCTTGTCCTCCAGGATGCGACCCACATCAGTCGACTAACACCCAGGTACCTACTTGCTTGCAAGGTGAACGGGGACAACAGGTGTAAGGATACACGCCCAATGTTTCCACCCTTGCCAGGAATCGAACCACGGACACTCAGTGTGTGAAGAAAGAGTGTTGCCTACCAGGCTGATGTTTCCAAATGTACATTTTATAGTTGAGTAGCAGCACAGTGCTGGTGGTCCCAGCATGTAACTATGCTATGGTGATCCCTCCAGTAAGACTGCCTGGGTTGTGTTGACCAGACATGTAGAGTGCACGATGCCTGGGTTGTGTTGACCAGACATGTAGAGTGCACGATGCCTGGGTTGTGTTGACCAGACATGTAGAGTGCACGATGCCTGGGTTGTGTTGACCAGACATGTAGAGTGCACGATGCCTGGGTTGTGTTGACCAGACATGTAGAGTGCACGATGCCTGGGTTGTGTTGACCAGACATGTAGAGTGCACGATGCCTGGGTTGTGTTGACCAGACATGTAGAGTGCACGATGCCTGGGTTGTGTTGACCAGACATGTAGAGTGCACGATGCCTGGGTTGTGTTGACCAGACATGTAGAGTGCACGATGCCTGGGTTGTGTTGACCAGACATGTAGAGTGCACGATGCCTGGGTTGTGTTGACCAGACATGTAGAGTGCACGATGCCTGGGTTGTGTTGACATGTAGAGTGCACGATGCCTGGATTGTGTTGACCAGACATGTAGAGTGCACGATGCCTGGGTTGTGTTGACATGTAGAGTGCACGATGCCTGGGTTGTGAGGGGAGAACTAGTAGGAACACTAGAGAGATAAGAGGAGGTATACCAGTATACCTGGAGGGTGTTCTAGGGGTCAACGCCCCTGCGGCCCGATCCATGAAAAGGCCTCATGGTGTATCAGGACCTAATCAACCAGGCTGTTGCTACTGGCCGCACGTAAACCGACGTACGAGCCACAGCCCGGCTGGTCAGGTACTGATTTTAGGTGCCTGTCCAGCTCCTTGAAGACAGCCAGGGGTCTATTGGTAATCCCCCTTATGTATGCTGGGAGGTAGTTGAATAGTTTTGGGCCCCTGACACTTATTGTGTTGTTTCTTTGAGTACTAGTGGAGCCACAGCTTTTCATTGGGGGATGTAGGAGAGGACCTAGTGAGGGGAAGAGGGGGTATGAGAGGACCTAGTGAGGGGAGAGGGGGTAGGAGAGGACCTAGTGAGGGGAGAGGGGGTAGGAGAGGACCTAGTGAGGGGAGAGGGGGTAGGAGAGGACCTAGAGGGGAGAGCGGGTATGAGAGGAAAGAGTGAGGGGAGAGGAAGACCTAGTGATGGGAGAGAGGGGTAGGAGAGGACCTAGTGAGGGGAGAGTGGGGGTAGGAGAGGACCTAGTGACGGGAGAGGGGTAAGAGAGGACCTACAAGGAACACTCGTGGACGTGGTGACCAGGAAATGCACGGAAAAGGTCAGGTAGTGGAGCACATTACCTGAATACTGACCGCTGGCTCAACCTGACACTCACCTGACATATACATTCACCTTACATAGTCACCTGACATAAGAAGGATTTGATGAGTGGAAGTAGTGTAGCTGAGGATGTGTGTGTGTGTGTGTGTGTGTGTGTGTGTGTGTGTGTGTGTGTGTGTGTGTTTGTGTTTGTGTGTGTGTGTGTGTGCTCCCTGTATAGACCAAGATAACGGATAACAGATGTCAAAGGCAGCAGACTCTCTGAAGGACGAAGGAAAACTCTGGTTAGAGAGATGGAGAACACTGAGTACAATCTGACTGTATCATACAGAGTCTACGAGAGACAGAGGGAGCAAAGACCCATAATTAAAATGAGAAATCCCACATACTTCTTCTCCCATGCAAAATCCAGGGCGAAAGCCACATCGGGTATAGGACCTTTAAGTAAAGGTGACAGAACATACACTGATGACAATAAGGAATTAAGTGTAATACTGAAGTCACAATACGACTCTGTATTCAGTGAACCACTCAACAGTCTACACATCAAAGACCCTAATGATTTTTTTCACGAATGAGACTCAAATTTGACACTGCCAGCAACTCCACAATTTCTGACGTAGCACTCTCCCAAGCTGACTTTGAAGAAGCAATTGACAGCATGCACATACTTTGTGCTCCAGGCCCAGACTCGTGGAGTTCCATATACATCAAAAATGGCAAGAAACCACTATCTCGTGCCTTAAGTGTTCTACAAAGGAGTCTGGGCACATGGGTCAGCCCATAATCATTGAAAACCAGATATTGCCCCACTTTATAAAGGAGACAGTAAAACAAATGTAAAAAAAGAAAGCTATAGACCAATAGCCCTAACTTCACATGTCAAAATCTAAGAAGTAAGATTCTCAATCAAATGGAATCACAGCAATTGCACAATCCAGGGCAGCATTCGTTTAGCGTAGGTCACTCCTGCCTTTCACAGTTACTAGATCATGACGATGGGGTCCTGGATGCCCTGGAAAACAAGCTCAGTGCTTAAGTAGTTTACAATGGGTTTGCAACAGCACTCATATGTGATTGCGCACAAAATACATGCAAAGGGAAAAACTGGAAAAGTGGACAGATGGATATTTAACTTTAGAACAAATAGAACCCACAGAGCAGTAGTAGACAAAATGAAGTCAGAGGCTGTCCCATAATTCGGTTAGTAGCTCACTCATCTCACACTGAGGTCCGTGGTTCAATCCCCGGTACGGGTGAAAACATTAAGGCGTGTTTCCTTAAGACACCTGGTGTCCCTCTTCACCTAGCAGTAAATAGGTACCTGGGTGTTAGACGACTGGTGTGGGTTGCATCCTGGCACAAAATTAACCTATTTTGCCAGAAATGCTCTACAAAACAAGCGGCTTTTTATATAGTATGTCACAGCTGTCAGCTACGTCTGTATACGTTGTACATGAACTTGTAAAATATTATTATTATTATTATTATTATTATTATTATTATTATTATTATTATTATTATTATTACGAGAGCCGATATATTTGAACAGAATGGTTTTAACATAGGATAGACGGATGTCAGATTGTAGAGAGGACAGAATAATCAGCAGGGAGGGGGAAAGTCTGGGATGGAGTGACACAGGGGAAGGGGGTGACATAGGCAAAGGGAAGGGGGAAGCGTGGGACTGACACAGGGAGAAAGGATAGTGTGTGAGGGATGACATAACGTGAGGAAGCAGCGTGGGAGGAAAGACACAGGGAGGGGAAGAGGGAGGGATGGTAAACCCTGGGAGGGGAAGAGATGGTAAACCCTGGGAGGGGAAGCGGGAGGGATGGTAAACCCTGGGAGGGAAGAGATGGTAAACCCTGGGAGGGAAGCGGGAGGGATGGTAAACCCTGGGAGGGGAAACGGAGGGATGGTAAACCCTGGGAGGGAAGCGGAGGGATGGTAAACCCTGGAGGGAAGCGGAGGGATGGTAAACCCTGGGAGGGAAGCGGGAGGGATGGTAAACCCTGGGAGGGGAAGAGATGGTAAACCCTGGGAGGGAAGCGGAGGATGGTAAACCCTGGGAGGGAAGAGATGGTAAACCCTGGGAGGGAAGACGGGAGGGATGGTAAACCCTGGGAGGGAAGGGAGGATGGTAAACCCTGGGAGGGAAGCGGGAGGATGGTAAACCCTGGGGGAAGATGGTAAACCCTGGGAGGAGATGGTAAACCCTGGGAGGAAGGGAGGATGGTAAACCCTGGGAGGGAAGGGGAGGGATGGTAAACCCTGGGAGGAAGCGGAGGATGGTAAACCCTGGGAGGGAAGCGGGAGGGATGGTAAACCCTGGGAGGGGAAGCGGAGGGATGGTAAACCCTGGGAGGGAAGCGGGAGGGATGGTAAACCCTGGGAGGAAGCGGGAGGATGGTAAACCCTGGGAGGAAGCGGGAGGGATGGTAAACCCTGGGAGGGAAGCGGAGGGATGGAAAGCCCTGGGAGGGAAGCGGGAGGGATGGTAAACCCTGGGAGGGGAACGGGAGGATGGTAAACCCTGGGAGGGAAGCGGGAGGGATGGTAAACCCTGGGAGGGGAAGGGAGGGATGGTAAACCCTGGGAGGGAAGGAGGATGGTAAACCCTGGGAGGAAGGGAGGATGGTAAACCCTGGGAGGAAGCGGGAGGGATGGTAAACCCTGGGAGGGAAGCGGAGGGATGGTAAACCCTGGGAGGAAGCGGGAGGGATGGTAAACCCTGGGAGGGAAGCGGGAGGATGGTAAACCCTGGGAGGGAAGCGGGAGGGATGGTAAACCCTGGGAGGGAAGCGGAGGATGGTAAACCCTGGGAGGGAAGCGGGAGGGATGGTAAACCCTGGGAGGGAAGCAGGAGGGATGGTAAACCCTGGGAGGGAAGAGATGGTAAACCCTGGGAGGGAAGCGGAGGGATGGTAAACCCTGGGAGGGGAAGAGATGGTAAACCCTGGGAGGAAGCGGGAGGGATGGTAAACCCTGGGAGGGGAAGCAGGAGGGATGGTAAACCCTGGGAGGGGAAGAGATGGTAAACCCTGGGAGGGGAAGCGGGAGGGATGGTAAACCCTGGGAGGGGAAGAGATGGTAAACCCTGGGAGGGGAAGCGGGAGGGATGGTAAACCCTGGGAGGGGAAGCGGGAGGGATGGTAAACCCTGGGAGGGGAAGCGGGAGGGATGGTAAACCCTGTGAGGGGAAGCAGGAGGGATGGTAAACCCTGAGAGGGGAAGAGATGGTAAACCCTGGGAGGAAGCGGGAGGGATGGTAAACCCTGGGAGGGAAGCAGGAGGGATGGTAAACCCTGGGAGGGAAGGAGGATGGTAAACCCTGGGAGGGAAGCAGGAGGATGGTAAACCCTGGGAGGGAAGCAGGAGGGATGGTAAACCCTGGGAGAGGGGAAGAGATGGTAAACCCTGGGAGGGAAGCGGGAGGATGGTAAACCCTGGGAGGGAAAGCAGGAGGGATGGTAAACCCTGGGAGGGAAGAGATGGTAAACCCTGGGAGGGGAAGCGGGAGGGATGGTAAACCCTGGGAGGGGAAGAGATGGTAAACCCTGGGAGGGGAAGCGGGAGGGATGGTAAACCCTGGGAGGGGAAGCAGGAGGGATGGTAAACCCTGGGAGGGGAAGAGATGGTAAACCCTGGGAGGGGAAGCGGGAGGGATGGTAAACCCTGGGAGGGGAAGCAGGAGGGATGGTAAACCCTGGGAGGGGAAGCGGGAGGGATGGTAAACCCTGGGAGGGGAAGCGGGAGGGATGGTAAACCCTGGGAGGAAAGGGCGGAGGGATGGTAAACCCTGGGAGGGAAGCAGGAGGGATGGTAAACCCTGGAGGGAAGAGATGGTAAACCCTGGGAGGGAAGCGGGAGGGATGGTAAACCCTGGGAGGGGAAGCAGGAGGGATGGTAAACCCTGGGAGGGGAAGCGGGAGGGATGGTAAACCCTGGGAGGGGAAGCAGGAGGGATGGTAAACCCTGGGAGGGGAAGCAGGAGGGATGGTAAACCCTGAGGAGAGAGGTTAAACCGGGAGGAGGGAGATGGTAAACCCTGGGAGGGGAAGCAGGAGGGATGGTAAACCCTGGGAGGGGAAGCGGGAGGGATGGAGGATAACCAAATAAAGTTAACAAAGTAAGCTGGCTAGACAAGAGGCACTGAGTCTTGACAGTTTAACACAGTCTTGACTGATGTTACTACCTAGCTTGACAGTGTAACAGTCTTGACGAGATTACCCTAGCTTCTGACAGTGTAACACAGTCTGAGGATGTACTACCTGCTTGACAGTGAGACAGTCCTGAGATGTTAACTAGCTGACAGTGTAACACAGTCTGACGATGTAACCCTGAAGCGCTGACAGTTAACCAGTCTGACGACGTTGACTGAAACTCCTGAGAATGTAACATAGTCTTGAGGACATGTCTACAGGACTGCAGTGTAACACAGTCTTGACAGTGTAACACAGTCTGACAGTGAACACTGGTCCTGACAGTGTAACACAGTCTGACAGTGTAACACAGTCTTGACAGTGACACAGTCTTGACATGTAACACAGTCTGACGTGTACACAGTCTTGGCAGTTAACAAGTCTTGACAGTGTACACAGTGTGACAGTGTAACACAGTTGACAGTGTAACACAGTCTTGACAGTGTAACACAGTCTTGACAGTGTAACACAGTCTTGACAGTGTAACACAGTCTTGGCAGTGTAACAGTCTTGACAGTGTAACACAGTCTTGACAGTGTAACACAGTCTTGACAGTGTAACACAGTCTTGACAGTGTAACACAGTCTTGACAGTGTAACAGTTTTGACAGTGTAACACAGTCTTGACAGTGTAACAGTCTTGGCAGTGTAACACAGTCTTGACAGTGTAACAGTTTTGACAGTGTAACACAGTCTTGGCAGTGTAACAGTTTTGACAGTGTAACAGTTTTGACAGTGTAACACAGTCTTGGCAGTGTAACAGTTTTGACAGTGTAACAGTCTTGACAGTGTAACACAGTCTTGACAGTGTAACACAGTCTTGACAGTGTAACACAGTCTTGACAGTGTAACACAGTCTTGACAGTGTAACAGTTTTGACAGTGTAACACAGTCTTGGCAGTATAAGTCTTGACTGATGTTGTTACTATCAGCTTTAACACAGTTAATTTCACATCAAATCTCCTTTTAAAAATCTAATATAATTCTGTGTGTTTTGATCTTCTATAACTCTCGTAATAACTCAATAAACCATCACAATAACTCAATAAACCCTCATAATAACTCAATAAACCATCACAATAACTCAATAAACCATCATAATAACTAAATAAACCATCACAATAACTCAATAAATCATAATAACTCAAACCATCACAATAACTCAATAAACCATCATAATAACTCAATAAACCATCACAATAACTCAATAAACCATCACAATAACTCAATAAACCATCACAATAACTCAATAAACCATCATAACTCAATAAACTAGATGTGGAGGGTTTAGCTAGAACCAAACTACTTATGAATGTGTACGTTTCACCCTAACTTTGTTTCGCCCGTTTCTCTCATGACAGTTCCCTTCAAGGTAGGTTCCTTGACGCTGGTAAGGGGCTCTTGATCTAGGGAATTGGATCTGTGCTCCAGTTTCCTGAATTAAGCCTGAACACCTCCCCCCCCACAGGTGCTGTATAATCCTACAGGCTTAGCGCCCCTCCCCATGGTTATAATATAATCTCATGACAGTTTCCAATCCCACAAGTGTAGTCCACAGTGTACCAGACACCACTGGCTTACCACTGTTGTTTACTTGGAGGGTATTCCGAGGGTCAACGCCCCCGCGGCCCGGTCCGTGACCAAGCCTCGTGGTGGATCAATGCCTGATCAACCGGGCTGTTACTGTTGGCCGCACACAAATCGACGTACGAACCACAGCCCGGCTGGTCAGGTACTAACTTCAGGTGGCTGTCCAGTTCCCTCTTTGAAGACAGTCAGGGGTCTATTTGTGATCCCCCTGTGTATGCTGGGAGGCAGTTTAGCAGTCTTGGGCTCCTGACATTTATTGCGTTGTCTCTTAGCATACTCATGGCACCCCTGCTTTTCACGTGGCCTTTAATTGATGTAATCAGTCCATAAATCTTGAAAAGAACACAGAATATATGCGAAGAAGTTGCTTATATAGTGTAGACAGGTGAGGTGAAGCTGTCGTAGGGTATCACACTTTATAAATCCAAATGTGGAAGTAGGTCATTTAAGGACTGATTACATCAACTCAAGGCTGAGGGACTGATTACCTCAAACTCCTTGTTCTTCACCATTCTTCTTTGTATTGGACTGATGAAGCCACTGTGTGGAGAAGCGTTTCCTCAAAGATACCCAAGTGTTGCACATGTGTTTAACGTATCAGGTACATTAATACACAGATAAGATACATTCATACAGTCACAGCTACAGTTACAGTCACAGCTACAGTTACAGTCACAGCTACAGTTACAGTCACAGCTACAGTTACAGTCACAGTTACAGTCACAACTACAGCAACATTCAAAGATGTAGTCAGAGATAGTATACTTATAGTCACATACAGTCACAATTATTTACACTGATGATGACGACACTGGTAGACTTCATTAACATAAACACAAGAATCATTCCTACAAACACACACACACACCATTTAAATTAATAAGAAACCTTGTGATTCTTCCATAAACCATTGAAATTACTTAAAAAAATTATCTGTATCATTGTATAAAGTACTTTTTTCTAGTTTTTTTATTAATATAGCTTAAAATAAGTTGAGGTAGCAAGTGAATGAATGTTACCGTGTGTGGTGGTTGTGACGGTGGTTGATCAGGAGTGGTGGCCAGCCATGGTTGTGGTTGCAAGTCTCCACGACTCACTGAAACAAACATATACACTGATTACAAACAGGATTTATAATAAAAACAATATGTATGATGCACTTATAAGAGTGTAATAACACATAAGACAGTACCTCAGTACCCTGAGGTACGTTTATTGTCTTCTCTGAGAAGACAATAAACGTACCTCAGGGAAAACCATATGTATATATATATATATATATATTATATATATATATATATATATATATATATATATATATATATATATATATATATATATATATATATATATATATATATATATATATATATATATATGCAAGACAACCACTATGAAAAAATAGAGGGAAATTTCCAAGGCTTTCGTGACTACTCACATTATCAAGGAACTATAAAAGGAAACATGACAAGAGGACTTATATAAGGGGCGAGACTACACCTCACAGTCACATCACACTAACAAAGACTACACCTCACAGTAGCGTAACATCACACGACTCTGTGAAGAGGAAAAACAAGAAAGGACCTGAAACTCTTCCCAAGAATTAAGATTAGTCCAATTTATCATTAATTTCTTCCCAAATTTTATTAATTATAAAAGAATCCAATTTATATAAACCAAAAGAAATATTCATATTATTTTCAAAACTGCTTTTAATGAAACATGATTCTATTATATTTCTCTCAACCATGGACTTGCTTGATACAACCTTCTCAGCATTTTGAAAATCAATTGGATGGTTAAAGCTCTCACATGAATAAATAGAGCATTAGAATCTTGTCCAGTTCTAATGCTATATTTATATTGTTTTAATCTTAGTTCAGACTTTACCGTTTGACCATAATAAACTTATCGCATATTTTACAGGGAATCTTATAGACCATCGTCAGCATTTTGGAATTTATCAAAAGTCTTTTACTGTATCAAGATTTTTAAATACAACTTTGATATTAAATTCTTAAGAAAGAAGCATATCAACCAAGTTTCATGGTAGGAGAACCAACATATTTTTGGTTGAAAAAGGTTGTTGTCCCTTTGGGATGTAAAAGTATTCTAGCTATTTTAAAAGATTTATCAATTATGTTTCTAGGTATTTTAAATCATTAGCTATTTCATAAATTTTAGAGATTTCTTCATCTATGAACTCTGGACTACAATACTAAGTTCAACATTGAAGAAAACCGCACTTTAAAGTGTCGGTTTTTCTTCAATGTTGAAGCTTACTATTTGAGTCAGTTCATAGATGAAGAAAAACCACACTTTAAAGTGTCGGTTTTCTTCAATGTTTTTGAGAGCTTTACGTATTTGTAGTCCAGTTCATAGATGAAGAAATCTCTAAAATTTATGAAATAGCTAATGATTTAAAATACCCTAGAAACATAATTGATAAATCTTTAAAATAGCTAGGAATACTTTTACATCCAAAGGGACAACCAACCTTATTCACCAAAAATATGTTGGTTCTCCCTTACCATGAAAACTTGGTTGATATGCCTTCCTTTCTTAAGAATTTTAATATCAAAGTTGTATTTAAAAATCTTGATACAGTAAAAGACTTTTGATAAAAAATTCCCCCAAAATGCTGACGGATGTGTCTATAAGATTCCCTGTAAAATATGCGATAAAGTTTATTATGGTCAAACTGGTAAAAGTCTTGAACTAAGATTAAAACAACATAAATATAGCATTAGAACTGGACAAGATTCTAATGCTCTATTTATTCATGTGAGACTTTAACCATCCAATTGATTTTCAAAATGCTGAGAAGGTTGTATCAAGCAAGTCCATGGTTGAAGGAATATAATAGAATCATGTTTCATTAAAAGCAGTTTTGAAAATAATATGAATATTTCTTTTGGTTTATATAAATTGGATTCTTTTATAATTAATAAAATTTGGGAAGAAATTAATGATAAATTGGACTAATCTTAATTCTTGGGAAGAGTTTCAGGTCCTTTCTTGTTTTCCTCTTCACAGAGTCGTGTGATGTTACGCTACTGTGAGGTGTAGTCTTTGTTAGTGTGATGTGACTGTGAGGTGTAGTCTTGCCCCTTATATAAGTCCTCTTGTCATGTTTCCTTTATAGTTCTTGATAATGTGAGTAGTCACGAAGCGCTTGGAATTCCTCTATTTTTCATAGTGGTTGTCTTGCATATTTTGATATCACCTGATTATTGTGATTTTTTTGCATATATATATATATATATATATATATATATATATATATATATATATATATATATATATATATATATATATAAAATCGTGCCGAATAGATAAAACTGGTCAATTAGCAAGAACTCATTTAAAATTAAGTCCTTTCTAAAATTTTCTATTATACTTTCTATTATATATTTTTTTCATTTATGTTAATGTAAAAATTAATAATTTTGTACCAAAAGAACCCTAAAAAACTTACCTAACCTTATTATAACAAGCGCAATTTAATTTAGCCTAATCCAACTAAATGTATTTTAAATAAGTTTACAATAATTTAATAATAAACAAACACACTGAAATATATTTTTTTTCCTTTGGTTCAGAATGATTTTTGCGAAATTATTGCATACACAAATTTTCGCTTGCCTTATTCGGCAAGAAGAGCGTTGCTATTTAAGCCAAAATCAAAGTTTTACCTATTAGGCACGACATAACCACGAACAAGTGGATTTTATGCAATTAACAAACTGCGGCGAGCCGGGGACCGAACCAGTGTTATTTAAGCCCACATCGTGGAAAGTCAAAATCGACGACGCTCTAACCACTGGGCCATCAATCCTACAAACATCATGTACTCAGTAGCACTGGGCATGTTTCATGAGAGGACATACGTGGCTTTGGTAAACTTAAAACTAATTTCATGCTACTCCCGTTTGAAATGACAGCCTTCACGAGATTCCATAATGTTGCAATGTCATGTACAACCTGACAGACATGTACCACCTGACAGACATGTACAACCTGACAGACATGTACAACCTGTCAGACATGTACAACCTGTCAGACATGTACAACCTGTCAGTCATGTACAACCTGTCAGTCATGTACAACCTGACAGACATGTACCACCTGACAGACATGTACAACCTGTCAGTCATGTACAACCTGACAGACATGTACAACCTGTCAGACATGAACAACCTGTAAGACAGCAAAATCATGGAATCTTGGTACAGAGGATATCTCCACAACCTGTTGCATCTCCTTCAGCTGACGCCAATATATAAGCGCCAAGCTTCATGACTGTGATTCAGATTCTGCAAGACTACAATGCTCTTCACCACTTCCAAGGCTGAGTGACTGATTACCTCATCTTTTGTATACAATTCTACATTCTTCACGTTGTGTCCTTGTATTGTACTGATAAAGCCACTGGTTGACGAATCATCTACAAATAAAGATACCCAGATAAAACAACTGATGAACCACTATGACAGAATTACGGAGGCGCTGGAAGGCGACCAAAACGCACATGTGATATACACAGATTCTACCGAGGCGTTTGATAAATACGATCATGGAGTGATAGCTCACAAAATGAGGGCCATAGGCATTATGGGGAAGGTAGGCAGATGGATTTTCGGGTTCCTAACACACAGAACACAAAAAAGTAGTAGTAAACAGAGAAAAAGCGAGGTAAAAGCTCAGTTCCCCTAAGGCACTGTCCTGGCACCTCTGCTGTTTCTCATCCTCATAGCATAGATAAAAACGCCCGTCATAGTTTTGTATTATCATTTGCAGATGACACTAAAATAAGCATGAAAGTCACTACGGTAGAAGACACTGAAAAATTACAGGAAGACATAAGCAGGGTTTTCCAGTGGGCAGTGGAGAACAACATGACGTTCAATGGTGATAAGTTCCAGCTGCTTAGGTATGGAAAGAATGAAGAACTCAAAAGGAACACTGTATATAAAATTCAAGAGGATCACCAAAAAGAACGAAAGGAACACGTGAAAGACTTGGGAATAATTATGTCAGCTGACCTTTCTTTTAAAGAACACAATAAGACAAAGATCACAACAGCCACGAAGATGACGGGGTCGGTATTGAGAACTTTCAAAACAAGGGTAATAATACCAGTGGTGACACTCTTCAAATCGCTAGTTCTCCATCATTTACAATATTGCTCATTGCTGACGGCCCCGTTCAAAGCAGGAGAAATATCAGAGCTGGAGATCGTTTACGGCTCACATTAAGCCAGTAAAGTATTTAAATTACTGGGAACGCCTTAAAGTCTTGAACATGTACTCATTGGAGCGGAGGAGAGAGATACGTACATGATAATATATACCTGGAAAGTACTCGAGGGCCTGGTCCCAAATCTGCACACTGCCATAACAACATACTGGAGTGAGAGATATGGGAGGAAGTGTAAAATAAATCCAGTGAAAAGCAGGGGTGCGGTGGAGACAATACGGGAACACTGTATCAACATCCGGGGTCCCAGATTATTCAACATCTTACCAGAAGATATCAGGAACACTGCTGGAACAAGTGTAGAAGCCTTCAAGAGGAACTAGACAAGTATCTTCACCAGGTGCCAGATCAACCAGGCTGTGATAGATATGTAGGACAGCGAGTCTCCAACAGCAACTGCCTGGTTGACCAGGTTAGCACTAGACAAGCCTGGCCCATGGCCGGGCTCCGAGAGTAATAAGACTCTCGAAACTTATCAAAGGTATATGTATCCAATTCATCTTGTCGGTATTGAATACCGTTCATGTATAGACAATCTGTGACCACGATGTTGATACAATGTTTTCATACTGTGCCCACGGCGCCCCTGCTTTTCACTAGGGTTATTGTACACGTCCTTCCATATCTCTCACTCCAGTATGCTGTTATGCCAGTGCCCGGAATTAGAAATAGTCCCTCAAGTATCTTTCATGAATATACGATCATATATCTCTCTTTACTCCACTCCAGAGAGTACATATTTAGGACTCTGAGGCGTTCCCAGTAATTTAAATACTTTTTTGGCTCTATGTGGGCTGTAAATGATCTGTTTATTCGTATGTGTGGGTCTCTGTGAAGACTCCAAACTTTCCATCATCTTTCTTTTTATGCCTTGTATATCTGCAGTGATAAAGGAAGTTGTTCTAGCTGTGTTTTAGTGAATTAACTACTGGCGAGATTGTTGGTGAATCAAGTGTTGCCGTCACTCGTGTTTGTTATGCTTCTGGTGTCCAGTACAGCTGCAGCTTTTTTATAATGGAGCAAGTGTGGGTACTATGCTTCTGCCCAGGATGTCCAATATCTTTGTACTATTTTGAGCTGTAGTCGACTTTATATTACTCTCTTTATTTTGTTTTCCTTTATTCCCAAGTCTAAAATGAAGTTCACTTCCTCTCAGTTGAAACAATGAGATGCTTAGGTCACAGGAGACAGCATCTTCACCTTGACACATCTCCAGAAGACAGCATCTTCACCTTGACACATCTCCAGGAAACAGCGTCTTCACCTTGACACATCTCAGGAGACAGCGTCTTCACCTTGACACATCTCCAGGAGACATCATCTTCACTTTTTCTCAAGGCGGCATCCACTCTCACCTTCACTCTGGCTGTGTGCCATCCTGACTTTCACATTCACTCTGGATGTGTGCCACCTTCACTCTCATCTATACTCTGGCTGAGCGCCACCTTCACTCTCATCTTCACTCTGGTTGTTTGCCATTTTCACTCTGGCTGTGTGCCACCTCCACTCTGGCTGTGTGCCACCTCCACTCTGGTTGTGTGCCGCCCACACTCTCATCTTCACTCTGGCTGTGTGTCACCTTCCCTCTGGCTGTGTGCCACCTTCACTCTGGCTGTGTGCCACCCATCTTCCCTATGAGGATAGATTGAGGGCCTTGAATCTGCACTCTCTAGAAAGGCGTAGAATTAGGGGGGATATGACTGAGGTATATAAATGGAAAACAGGAATAAATAAAGGGAATGTAAATAGCGTGCTAAAAATATCTAGCCAAGACAGGACTCACAGCAATGGTTTCAAGTTGGAAAAACTCAGATTCAGGAAGATAGGAAAGCACTGGTTTGGTAATACAGTTGTGGATGAGTGGAACAAACTCCAGAGTACCGTCATAGAAGCTAAGACGTTGTGTAATTTTAAAAATAGGTTAGATAAATACATGAGTGGGTGTGGGTGGGTGTGAGTTGGACCTGCCTAGCTTGTGCTACTAGGTCTGATGCTGTGCTCCTTAAGTGGACGTGACCTGACCTGACTAGGTGGGTCATTGGTTTAAGCCGGGAGGTGACGTGGACCTGCCTCGCATGGGCCAATAGGCCTGCTGCAGTGTTCATTTTGTGTTATGTTCTTAATGAGGAGAATTCAATCGGACGAGGATCAGGCAGACTACAAAGGATCTGGACAGCCTGGTCCAGCAAATGGCTCGTAGAGTTTAACCCCACCAAGTACAAAGTCATGAAGATCGAGGAAGGGCAAAGAAGACCGCAGACAGAGTACAGTCTAGGGAGCAAAAGACTGCAAACTTCACTCAAGGAAAAGGATCTTGGGGTGAGCATAATACCGAGCACATCTGAGGCGCACATCAACCAAATAAATGCTGCAGCATACGGATGACTTAGCAAACCTAAGAATAGCGTTCCGACACCTCAGTAAGGAATCGTTCAGACTCTGTACACAGTCTACGTCAGGCCCATAATGGAGTATGCAGCACCAATTTGGAACCCACACCTGATGAAGTACGTCAAGAAATTAGAGAAAGTGCAAAGGTTTGCAACGAGACTAGTCCCGGAGAAAAGGAAAATGTCCTACAAGGAGAGGTTAAGGGAAATCGACCTGACAACACTGGAGGACAGAAGAGAGGGGGGACATGATAACGACATATAAAATACTGAGAGGAATTGACAAAGTGGACAGAGACAAGATGTTCCAAAGATGGGACACAGCTGAAGACTTAGATGAGTCATAGGGATGTTAGGAAAGTATTTCCTCAATCAAAGAGTTGTCAGGAAGTGGAATAACCTGGAGAGTGATGTAGTAGAGGAGGCAGAATCCATACATAGCTTTAAGAGGTATGATAAAGTTCATGGAGCAGGGAGAGAGTGGACCTGTGATTCGACCCCTGCAATCTCAATTAATAATAATAATAATAAAATCTTTATTACTACAAGTACATGTACAAGGTATACAGTCCTAGCTGACATCAATGACATACTACTTGAGGTTCCTAGTCATCCGGGTGGAATACACACTACACAGACATTCTGATGTAAATGGACACGGTGTTATGGAACATCGATAACTCGAAAACACACAGTATGAATGTTACATCAGAGTGTGAATGTTACATCACAGTGTGAATGTTACATCACAGTGTGAATGTTACATCACAGTGTGAATGTTACATCACAGTGTGAATGTTACGTCACAGTGTGAATGTTACGTCACAGTGTGAATGTTACATCACAGTGTGAATGTTACGTCACAGTGTGAATGTTACATCACAGTGTGAATGTTACATCACAGTGTGAATGTTACGTCACAGTGTGAATGTTACATCACAGTGTGAATGTTACATCACAGTGTGAATGTTACGTCACAGTGTGAATGTTACGTCACAGTGTGAATGTTACGCCACAGTGTGAATGTTACATCACAGTGTGAATGTTACATCACAGTGTGAATGTTACATCACAGTGTGAATGTTACGTCACAGTGTGAATGTTACGCCACAGTGTGAATGTTACGCCACAGTGTGAATGTTACGTCACAGTGTGAATGTTACATCACAGTGTGAATGTTACATCACAGTGTGAATGTTACGTCACAGTGTGAATTTTACGTCACAGTGTGAATGTTACGTCACAGTGTGAATGTTACGCCACAGTGTGAATGTTACATCACAGTGTGAATGTTACGTCACAGTGTGAATGTTACGTCACAGTGTGAATGTTACGTCACAGTGTGAATGTTACGTCACAGTGTGAATGTTACGTCACAGTGTGAATGTTACGTCACAGTGTGAATGTTACGTCACAGTGTGAATGTTACATCACAGTGTGAATGTTACATCACAGTGTGAATACATCACAATGTGAATGTTACGCCACAGTGTGAATGTTACGCCACAGTGTGAATGTTACGCCACAGTGTGAATGTTACGTCACAGTGTGAATGTTACGTCACAGTGTGAATGTTACGTCACAGTGTGAATGTTACGTCACAGTGTGAATGTTACGTCAGTGTGAATGTTACGTCAGTGTGAATGTTACGCCACAGTGTGAATGTTACGTCACAGTGTGAATGTTACATCACAGTGTGAATGTTACGTCACAGTGTGAATGTTACATCACAGTGTGAATGTTACATCACAGTGTGAATGTTACGTCACAGTGTGAATGTTACATCACAGTGTGAATGTTACGTCACAGTGTGAATGTTACGTCACAGTGTGAATGTTACGTCACAGTGTGAATGTTACGTCACAGTGTGAATGTTACATCACAGTGTGAATGTTACGTCACAGTGTGAATGTTACGTCACAGTGTGAATGTTACGTCACAAACAAAACAAGGGACTTAAGTCAATGACTCATGAGTGTGTGTTTCCATAAGTAACTTTCCCACGGTGGGAGGGTGGAGGATGGTGGGAGGGTGGAGGATGGTGGGAGGTGGATGATGGTGGAGGTGGAGGATGGTGGGAGGGTGGAGGATGGTGGGAGGGTGGAGGATGGGGAGGGTGGAGGATGGTGGAGGGTGGATGATGGTGGGGTGGATGATGGTGGAGGGTGGAGGATGGTGGGAGGGTGGAGGATGGTGGGAGGGTGGAGGATGGTGGGAGGGTGGAGGATGGTGGGAGGGTGGAGGATGGTGGGAGGGTGGAGGATGGTGGGAGGGTGGAGGATGGTGGGAGGGTGGAGGATGGAGGAGGATGGTGGGAGCTGGTTGATGGGATGGAGGGAGGTGGGAGGGAGGAAAGGTGGTGGAGGGTGGGAGGGAGCTGAAAGGTGGGATGGAGGGAGGAAGAGGAGAGGTCTGTAAGGGAGGGAGGGAAGGAGAGCTCTGGAAGGAACGAGGGAAAGAGCAAATAAGGGAGGAACAGAGGTACGGAGGAAATCCCTACGGTTTTAGCGCAAATAGTTTTATATCATTAATTTGCACTCTTTCTCTCTTTTCCTCTCCCTCCCTCCTCTCTCTCTCTCTCTCTCTCTCTCTCTCTCTCTCTCTCTCTCTCTCTCTCTCTCTCTCTCTCTCTCTCTGCAGGAATCAACGTAATGGTCATGATGAATCTTGATTAGCGTAAACGAAGGCAGTACACAGCTTAATGAACGTGGGAGCCTTGTGCTTATGGCTCAGAGAACTGGCAGGGAGATGGCAGGGACAGGGAAGTAGGAGATGGATGGGACAAGGGAGAGAGATGGGAGGGGGAGGGAAGAGGGACAATGGAGATTGGAGGGGCAGGGAAGAAGGAAGGGAGGGTGATGGGAGAGGCAGGGAAGGGGGTTGGAAGGAACAAGGGAGATGGGAGGGGCAAGAAGAGGCTTAAGACACTAAAATAAACACTTCTACGTGAGACTACACTTGTAAACATTACTGGAGACGTAGAGATCGTCAAACATCATCTTAGCAGTCACGAGCAGCTAAACAGGAGAATTACTTGAAGGAGAAGCTCGCCTGGACCGTGGCCTGGCTGGCAAAGCTCTCGCTTCACACACGGAGGGCCCGGGTTCGATTCCCGGCTAGGTGGAAAACATTTCGACGCGTTTCCTTACACCTGTTGTCCTGTTCACCTAGCAGCAAATAGGTACCTGGGTGTTAGTCGACTGGGGGACAAGATTGAGGACCCCAATGGAAATAAGACAGACAGTCCTCGATGACGCACTGACTTTCTTGGGTTATCCTGGGTGGCTAACCCTCCTGGGTTAAAAATCCGAACGAAATCTTATCTTCCACCCAGGCGGGACAAGTCCCCTAGCAACAACTGTCATCAGGGAAATAAACGAAATCCCTCAGAGAAAACAATCTCCGCATCTCATACTGTGGAAGAGCACCTGCTACAGGTGTTAAAGTTAAACCACTCCCCAAGTCTTTCACAACGAAACCAAGAATCAGCAAGAAAATAAAGGAAAGGAATACTGCAAGACTAATCAGCATACTGCAGGAACAATCAGCATACTGCAGGAACAATCAGAATACTGCAGGAACAATCAGAATACTGCAGGAACAACCAGAATACTGCATAATTAATCAGAATACTGCAGGATTAATCAGAATACTGCAGGATTAATCAGAATACTGCAGGATTAATCAGAATACTGCAGGATTAATCAGAATACTGCAGGATTAATCAGAATACTGCAGGGACAATCAGAATACTGCAGAATTAATCAGAATATTGCACGGACAATCAGAATACTGCAGGAGCACTCAGAATACTGCAGGAACGATCAGAATACTGCAGGAACGATCAGAATACTGCAGAAACGATCATAATACTGCAGGAACGATCAAAATACTGCAGGAACAATCATAATACTGCAGGAACGATCAGAATAATCACCAGCATTGAAACAAGTGTCCCCAGAGATACCAGCACAGGTGACGTCCTACAAGGTAAACACTACCAGAGCTCCAACATCGACAATAATCTTCATCATAACATCACCAGAGAACCATTGACACTCCAAGAACCACAAGTGTATAAAGCTGTCACGTGGAAAAACACACTTATATGTATACTGGTTCAGGACATTTAAAGGAAACATTTCCTAATACAGAGATGACTAAGAAACAAATATATACAGTACATAAGTGCCTTTTCACATCTTGTCGGCATCACCATAACATTTCTCAAAGCTGTCATGTCATTCCTGCGGGAGGTTTCACGAGATTAAGGCTACAATGTATCAAATGCTCAAGCCAGTCCGAGATATTGGAGAACAGCTCCTGTCAGACATCACAGTATTTGCCAACATGTCTCACTGGTGGTGTTCTGGAGAACGTTAGGCTTTTTTTTTTTTGGCGCCTTCTGTACATTAAACAGGAAGGATAAAGGATTCAGGCCCATATCCGTTGGCAACTCTCTACGCAGTCTTGTTGTCATGGCAGCAGTGAGAACAGTGGGCCTTGATGCAGCCATCATACTGAGACCATGTCTCAATAAGGGAGACCCTTGGCCCGTGGGGAAAGCATTACATGGGTCCCCTCAAAGAGCTGGGTGCAAAGCTCATCAAAACCACCAGAGACTTGACGGCTACTACGTTTCTCTACTGGCGCCTCAGTGTGGTGATCCAGAGAGGGAATGCCTACCTGGAGGGCATTCCGGGGATCAACGTCCCCGCGGCCCGGTCTATGACCAGACCTCCCGGTGGATCAGGGCCTGATCAACGAGGCTGTTACTGCTGGCTGCACGTAGTCCAACGTACGAACCACAGCCCGGCTGATCTGGCACTGACTTTAGGTATCTGTCCAGCTCCCTCTTGAAGGCAACCAGAGGTCTACTGGTAATGCTCCTTATGGCTGGTGGGAGGCTGTTGAACAGTCTTGGGCCCCGGACACTTACTGTGTCTTCTCTTAGTGTACTTTTCACTGGGGGTACGTTGCCTGCTGCATCTAGAGTTCTGGAGGAACTCCACAAATTAAATTACGAGTTTCCCCATTCTCTGGAGTTCTGCACGAATGTAACTTCCTAAAGTAGTACACTCATCAACATATAAACATAAGTTCTATTCTACCACTCGAAAGAAGGTTATAAAAATATCCACAAAAATATATACATGGGTGATAGGGAAAGAAAATACCCAAACATCTCCGGAAAGAAACGTCTAGATTTTCCCTGATGTTTCTTCCTGAGGATAAGGGATCTCCAGTTAGCACCAGAGGTGGTACTTCACCATCTATTGACTTCACTCAGAAGATTTATTGATCTGTACATTTCGATCTCCTTCTGGGATCCTCTTCAGCAGATCGAAATATACCGACCAATTAATCGTCTGAGTTTCTGTTTCCAATGTATGTTATTATTGAGCACTGACAAGTGTTCATTACACTTTAGTTATCCATTTATATTTAAATATAATTATAAAATTATTACGGAAGACGGAGGTAGTCACACACTCAGAGTTATAACTCCATGTGTAACATAATAGAACAGAGTGAGCGGTGGAGGAGTTGGGAGAAGGAAGCACTGAAGGAAAGAGTGAGGGAAGGAATGAAGGAAGAGAGACTGAAGTAAGGGGTGAGGTAAGAGGAGAGGTGAACTAGTAGGTTACTAAGCAGGGGGTGAGAAAGTAAGAGGAGTGTGGGGGTATGGTCACCTCCTAACATGTAGTGACTTACACCATCCTGTACACCCACACACCCGCTCCCTGCATACACACCTCGCTCTTGGCTGCCTGTGTGGGTGTGGGGCGGGCTCCTGATCTGCTGGGTGGGTTGCGGTAAACAGGCTCCCTGGGTGGTGGCTGTATGGGTGAGGGCTCTGCTGGGTGTGCTTCTGCTCTGCTGGGTGTGGTGCTCCAGCTCTTCTGGGTGTGCTTCTGCTGTGCTGAGTGTGCTTCTGCTGTGCTGGGTGTGCTTCTGCTCTGCTGGGTGTGCTTCTGCTGTGCTGAGTGTGCTTCTGCTGTGCTGGGTGTGCTTCTGCTCTGCTGGGTGTGCTTCTGCTCTGCTGGGTGTGGTGCTCCAGCTCTGCTGGGTGTGGTGCTCCAGCTCTGCTGGGTGTGGTGCTCCAGCTCTGCTGGGTGTGGTGCTCCAGCTCTGCTGGGTGTGGTGCTCCAGCTCTTCTGGAGCTCTACTGGTTGATCGGTCTCCTGGCAAGCATATATATATTCACTGTTACTTTGTTTTAGGCTGTTAGATTTTTTCTCCAAGGATAGTATTTACATCCTCCAGATGGAACAGTGAAGACATAAGCGCTGGAGGAACTCTGGTATCTTCCTCTTTGCTATAGAATAATACAAACACCAGCGTTGGATACAGTTTGTTGTTGTGTTCCTCTTTATTGTAGAATAATATAAACACCAGCGTTGTATTAAATTTGTTGCTTGTTCCTCTTTCTTATTAGTAGTTGATGGTGTTGGCAGTAATACTAGCTAAGTGGGGATTGCTTCTAGGTAAGGTTGTGAACTCTGTCTTGTGGTGTGCGAGATTTCAACACTACTTTTCTGCATTCGTTGATAAAAGTCACTGGTTATTTAAACTTGGAAAATGTGTTGTGTACATGAGTACAATGTTTGTTGCAGCTCATGAAGTGTGCAACACATTAAGAAGTTGGCTGAAGGAAAACAATAGCAACCTTCCTATTGATATGTTCTTTCCAGTTCCATTAAAATTTCCATATATTAATGTTCTATAGCACCGACAAGTAGAGGAACACATGCGCAACAGTTTGATGTCTTTACCGACGAAACGTGTCGCCTGCTCAGCAGGCTTCTTCAGTCCAAATACAAAGGAGAAAGCAGAATTAGTGGTGATGTAGCTATGAAGTGATCAGTCTCACAGCCTTGGTTAGTGAAATTCAAATTTGTTTGAAGGTTGTGAGATTAGTCAAGTAACAAGCCAGTCATATTAATAAAGAGACTATAGTAATTATTTTCAATACAAAATAATAAATGATTTTTTTTTGCATGTCCAGAGGCAAACCAGGCGTGTTCAGCACCTGGGTAGCTTTACTGAGAGAAGTTTCACTCACTAGAGGCTTTATCAGTCTAGCAGAGAGGCATGACGGAGGAGGCTTTTATAGTGGAGCCAGCTAGGTAGAAGTAGTGGGGCGATGCAGCAGTGGTAGACGTGGTCACATGTGGGAGGGGCCCACTAGAAGAAGTAGATCAGATTCGAAGTGGGATGAACTATAAGTGGGTTGGTTGATGTAGCATGGGCCAGTAATCATAATGCAGTGTTCCTACCTAACCAAACTTGCCTAATTAAACCAAATCTAGCCAAACCTACGTAGCCAAACTAAACCTTGTCAAACCTACATAATAAAATCGAACGTAACCAAACCTACCTAACCAAGATTACCTAACTGAACCAAACCTTGTCAAACCTAACAAATTAAACCAAAACTTACCAAACTTACATAATTAAAACAAATCTAGCCATACCTACATAGTGACATCAAACCTGGTCAAAGCTAACTACTCAAATCGAGACTAACCAAACCAAACCTAACTTAACAAGCATAGGCAGAGACACTGGATTCGGTATATACATAAACAAATCAACGTTGGCAAAAGGGTCAGTTTGGTCCCTCCTAATCACCTTACCTCCTCCCTCCCTCCCCTCCCTCTTCCTCCCACCCCCGACCCCCACCCAAGAATCACTCTTAACAAAATGATCGTTGCTACCTGGTCACGGTTAACCATCTAGACTAACCAAACCTAACGTGACCTAATATAATCTAAGCTAACTTAAAGAACATAGGCAGAAAAAAATATATTAGACCTCTTGTAAAACTGTTAGATAGAAAGCAGAATATTCCGCTTAAGAGGCCACGAAGATATAACTTAAGAAATTACGGTAACTTTAAAGCAGTTCTGAGACAAGTTA
Source organism: Cherax destructor (assembly GCA_009830355.1). NCBI lineage: Eukaryota > Metazoa > Arthropoda > Malacostraca > Decapoda > Parastacidae > Cherax > Cherax destructor. The sequence goes on along the minus strand of WNWK01004335.1, from coordinate 79,280 downwards.
GGTTAAGTTAGGAGTTGTCACTGAGATGTGATGTTATGTCTTCCTTACACAAGATTATTTCACTTTAATACAGAAGATTATTTCTCTTCAGTACAGAAGAGTGAAGAATAAAATCTTACAATACCATGGCTGGAACAATACACAAATAACCCGCACTTGCCAGAGTTATGACGACGTTTTGGTCTGACTTGGATCATTAACAAGTCCCACTGAAGCGAGAAGGTAAGGAGACCAGAAAGGAAGTACAGAGTAGTAGTGGTGGCAGTAGTAGTAGTAGTGTTGGTATTACTACTAGTAGTAATAGTAGTAGCAGTAATAAGAGTATTAATAATAATAGTAGTAGAAGTGGTAGAAGTAATAGTTCAGCAGTGATAGAAGTAGAAATGAGAAGGTGGTAGTAATAGTGAAGGTAGTCCATGAGAACATAGGAACACTGCAGGAGAGCTACTGGACGCAGGGGAAGGAAGAAAACATAGGAACACTGCAGGAGAGCTACTGGACACAGGGGAAGGAAGAGAACATAGGAACACTGCAGGAGAGCTACTGGACGCAGGGGAAGGAAGAGAACATAGGAACACTGCAGGAGAGCTACTGGACGCAGGGGAAGGAAGAGAACATAGGAACACTGCAGGAGAGCTACTGGACGCAGGGGAAGGAAGAGAAGATAGGAACACTGTAGGAGAGCTACTGGACACAGGGAAAGGAAGAGAACATAGGAACCTTCACACTAGCTACAGTAATCTACTCTGACAAGTCACACTGCCAGGCTACGACCAACACAAACACAGCCGGGAACCTACACGAAGAGGCATCGTGAAGTATCAGAATGTGTCCATTGATACTCTACTTCAACCTGAAATATTGACGAACGCTTCCCGACAACACTAACACTGATCTGCCTAGACAATCGAACCTTCTTTGTTATGGAACACGGAACCTTGACCTTAAAGAAACAATGTAACTAACCACCAATGATCCTCCACAAATCAACATCAACACTGAGTCTCCTGCCTCCTGAGCCAAGCCCGTATCTGCTTCCTGACTGCCAATTCGCCTTCAAACTCACTGACCTGCACCAAGTTCCTGGGTTGAGACCTAGCGCTTGTTACTCTAGCTCGGGATTCTTGCATCAAGAACTAGTCTCTTCGCCTCTCCCCACTTTACTGTTGACCCTCTCGAGAGTCTTGTGTTGTATCTTCCTCTTCCTCCAGCAAGTAACAGAATTAACCAGACTCGAAAATATTCTAAATCGTATATTTTAGTAACGATAATTTGCTATGCAACCACAAACTAATAGATCTTTATACCTTCATACATGATCTTTATACCTTCATACATGATCTTTATGCCTTCATACATGATCTTTATACCTTCATACATGATCTTTATACCTTCATACATGATCTTTATACCTTCATACACACACATGATCTTTATACCTTCATACACACATGATCTTTATACCTTCATACACACACATGATCTTTATACCTTCATACACACATGATCTTTATACCTTCATACACACATGATCTTTATACCTTCATACACACATGATCTTTATACCTTCATACACACATGATCTTTATACCTTCATACACACATGATCTTTATACCTTCATACACACATGATCTTTATACCTTCATACACACACATGATATTTATACCTTCATACACACACATGATCTTTATACCTTCATACACACACATGATCTTTATACCTTCATACACACATGATCTTTATACCTTCATACACACATGATCTTTATACCTTCATACACACACATGATATTTATACCTTCATACACACACATGATCTTTATACCTTCATACACACATGATCTTTATACCTTCATATACACACATGATCTTTATACCTTCATACACACACATGATCTTTATACCTTCATACACACACATGATCTTTATACCTTCATACACACACATGATCTTTATACCTTCATACACACACACATGATCTTTATACCTTCATACACACACATGATCTTTATACCTTCATACACACACATGATCTTTATACCTTCATACACACACATGATCTTTATACCTTCATACACACACATGATCTTTATACCTTCATACACACACATGATCTTTATACCTTCATACACACACATGATCTTTATACCTTCATATACACACATGATCTTTATACCTTCATACACACACATGATCTGAGCTGACCAACACAAATAGTGGCGAGGTATTTTCAACAAGTTAAGTTCAACACCAAACATATAAATTGGGAAGATATATATCATGATATTCAAATAAGCTGTGGTACGATAGCATAAGTTACCCAAATATCAACCATTTCAATGAAAGAACGAATGTAGTGATACTAGACACCGCCTAAGGATATATAGTCATCATCCGATTAAGAGACGGTATAGATAAAGGCAGCTGCAAAATTCTATAGAGAGCTACAGTACTGACATCACACATCAGAATGACTGCTGAACAGTAAGGTTACTAAACATAAGGAATCACAACACTGGCATAACACAAGGCAATATGGGTTTAAAACAACATTCTTGCCTCTCAACTCTTACAGCACTAAGACGCACCTCTGAATGCACTGAAAAGCAAAATGCCAACGTCATATACACATTTTGCGAAGGCATTTAATTTATGATCATTGTGTAATAACTCACAAAATGCATGGTAAAAGAATCACTGGAAGAGTAAGCAGATGGATCATTATTTTATTAAATTGAACTCAAATAGCAAGAGTCAACAAATCAAATCAAAGACTGTCAAAACTCTTTTCCTCAAGACGTAATGCTTCTCCCAATTCTCATATTTTACACAGACGAAGTTACAAGTTACAGTTATACAGTTATACTGTAACCTAAACTGTAGACGGTACTAAAATTTGTATAAGAGAAGCATGCAATGAGGACACGGTAACCTTTCAAGGTGAGGGAAGGCAGGTCTTCCAGAAAGTCACAAAAAACAATATGATTTTAACAAATAAAACCTGGAACAAATTATAAAATACAATCAAACCACTCTAGAGACCAGAAGAGAAACTGTAAGTGACCTGACCTATTGGAAGGTCTTACGTTCAAATATCACAGTAATGCTGTCACAGCTGCAAGGGAAACTATAGAGTGGATAACAAGAAGCTTTAAAACAAGAACTGTCAAAGTAGTAATATGCTTAAAGGTACTTGTACTATCTTGACCGGCATAATACTGCACATTAACTGTCCTATTTAAAGCAGGCAAAAATTGTATATCAGAAGAATGTATAGAGAGATTACACTGCCGTTATTTCAAACACGTTAAAGTCCTTGAAAATGTAGTCTCTGGAACGTAGGCAAGAAAGATACAAATATTTATTAACGGACAATACTGGAGGGACTTGTTCCAAATATAAACAATGAAGCAGGAGTCATGAAAGAGGCTGCAAAGTACCACTTTTGAAAGATGGAATGCAATCAAAACACTAATACCTCAGTAAGGCTGTAATGCCTACGTCGGACTGAGTGCAGTGGTCACTAACATCCTGACTGACTGGGCCTTTAAGAGTGGTTTGGTGTAAGACCGAGTCGCGGGGGCGATGAACTCTGGAACCACGAAGAGGCTCACCGCCCGCCGCTAGTGGCAACTCCCTCCCGGTCACTACCAGGGCCAATCACCTTTAAACTAGCAGGTTAACTAGCATGATGGCCGAGGCACCTTGAACTACTGTGATGCCGGCGCCTGCGGCAGGTGGGCGCGGCTACAACACTGCCCCCACCCTCTCTCAGGCTCCATTTTTACCACACTAGACCCAGGTGATGGTTGTGGATCCCCACCACACCACTATCAGTGGTATGTTGGATCCCCACCACACCACTGTCAGTGGTATGTTGGATCCCCACCACACCACTGTCACTGGTATGTTGGATCCCCACCACACCACTGTCACTGGTATGTTGGATCCCCACCACACCACTGTCAGTGGTATGTTGGATCCCCACCACACCACTGTCAGTGGTATGTTGGATCCCCAACACACCACTCTCAGTGGTGGTGGATCCCCAACACACCACTCTCAGTGGTGGTGGATCCCCAACACACTGCCGTCACCGGTGATACCCGGACACACTGGGTGGTCATGCAATGACGGTAGGAACATATCTGTGAGGTTTTAAAACTGCAGTGACCTGGGGCACACGACGCTCTTGACAACAGTAGTAATACCAACGTTCAGTAGTCTGATGCTGGTCGCTGCGTTATACGGGGAAGTCATCCCCGTAATAACCCCAGCCCTGTACCTCAATGATCTGAGTCACCCCCGTATACCATAACCCCAGCCCTGTACCTCAATGATCTGAGAGTCACCCCCGTATACCATAACCCCAGCCCTGTACCTCAATGATCTGAGAGTCACCCCCGTATACCATAACCCCAGCCCTGTACCTCAATGATCTGAGTCACCCCCGTATACCATAACCCCAGCCCTGTACCTCAATGATCTGAGAGTCACCCCCGTATACCATAACCCCAGCCCTGTACCTCAATGATCTGAGAGTCACCCCCGTATACCATAACCCCAGCCCTGTACCTCAATGATCTGAGTCACCCCCGTATACCATAACCCCAGCCCTGTACCTCAATACACGCCTGGGGATAGTAGCTGAACCTTTAAATTCTCAAGAAGCAGTGAAGCTACAGCTCATGGGACGTACTCAGCCCAACAATAACAAAACCTTCCTTTAAGATGTACCAGTAGTAAAAAATTGAAGCCTATCAATAGAATCATTCTCCACTTATTGAACAATTACCAATAAAATGTCTAATAAAATCGGGAAATTGGGACTGACACAGCCAAAAAGTAAGGTAAATCTTTCTTTGATTAAAATGCATCTGCACTTCAAGTTTGAAGCCGATCAGAAGATACATTCTCCAGTAACCACACGGATACCAACAACCCTATTTTTTTTAAATACGTGAGTGAACTGGCACATTTGTACGCGAGAAGCCTTTGTAGAGAATTTTTGATCAAGATGGATGCATCTGGCATTTAAGTTTGAAGCCGTTCGGAATTTGCTCAAGTAAAACTCCGAACCTTTTTCTTGGTATGTGACACAAGTTACGAAGGTTTGAAGCCGACCAGAAGCAATTTTCAAGTTATACCACAACAACTAAAATCACACCTGGATTTATAAAAATGATGAAAAAATTTAAGTTATAAATTAAAAGTCTTGAAGGGAAAAAAACTCTGCCAGCCATTTAAAGGTACTTGCTCTGCCAGCCATTTAAAGGTACTTCCTCTTCCAGCCATTTAAAGGTACTTCCTCTGCCAGCCATTTAAAGGTACTTCCTCTGCCAGCTATTTAAAGGTACTTCCTCTGCCAGCCATTTAAAGGTACTTCCTCTGCCAGCCATTTAAAGGTACTTCCTCTGCCAGCCATTTAAAGGTACTTCCTCTGCCAGCCATTTAAAGGTACTTCCTCTGCCAGCCATTTAAAGGTACTTCCTCTGCCAGTCATTTAAAGGTACTTCCTCTGCAAGTCATTTAAAGGTACTTCCTATGCCAGTCATTTAAAGGTACTTCCTCTGCCAGTCATTTAAAGGTACTTCCTCTGCCAGTCATTTAAAGGTACTTCCTCTGCCAGTCATTTAAAGGTACTTCCTCTCCCAGCCATTTAAAGGTGTACTTCCTCTGCCAGCCATTTAAAGGTGTACTTCCTCTGCCAGCCATTTAAAGGTACTTCCTCTGCCAGCCATTTATAGGTACTTCCTCTGCAGCCATTTATAGGTACTTCCTCTGCCAGCCATTTAAAGGCACTTCCTCTGCCAGCCATTTAAAAGCACTTCCTCTGCCAGCCATTTAAAAGGTACTTCCTCTACCAGCCATTTAAAGGCACTTCCTCTGCCAGCCATTTAAAGGCACTTCCTCTGCCAGCCATTTATAGGTACTTCATCTGCAGCCATTTATAGGTACTTCCTCTGCAGCCATTTATAGGTACTTCCTCTGCCAGCCATTTAAAGGCACTTCCTCTGCCAGCCATTTAAAAGCACTTCCTCTGCCAGCCATTTAAAGGCACTTCCTCTGCCAGCCATTTAAAGGTACTTCCTCTACCAGCCATTTAAAGGCACTTCCTCTGCCAGCCATTTAAAGGTACTTCCTCTGCCAGCCATTTATAGGTACTTCCTCTGCAGCCATTTATAGGTACTTCCTCTGCCAGCCATTTAAAGGCACTTCCTCTGCAGCCATTTATAGGTACTTCCTCTGCCAGCCATTTAAAAGCACTTCCTCTGCCAGCCATTTAAAGGTACTTTCTCTACCAGCCATTTAAAGGCACTTCATCTGCCAGCCATTTAAAGGCACTTCCTATGCCAGCCATTTAAAGGAACTTCCTCTGCCAGCAATTTATAAGTACTTCCTCTCCCAGCCATTTAAAGGTACTTCCTCTGGCAGCCATTTAAAGGTACTTCCTCTGCCAGCCATTTAAAGGTACTTCCTCTGCCAGCCATTTAAAGGTATTTCTTCTGCCAGCCATTTATAGGTATTTCCTTTGCCAGCCATTTAAAGGTACTTCCTCTGCCAGCCATTTATAAGTACTTCCTCTCCCAGCCATTTAAAGGTACTTCCTCTGCCAGCTATTTAAAGGTACTTCCTCTGCCAGCCATTTAAATGTACTTCATCTCCCAGCCATTTAAAGGTACTTCCTCTGCCAGCCATTTAAAGGTACTTCCTCTGCCAGCCATTTAAAGGTACTTCCTCTGCCAGCCATTTAAAGGTACTTCCTCTGCCAGCCATTTAAAGGTACTTCCTCTGCCAGCCATTTATAGGTACTTCCTCTGCCAGCCATTTAAAGGTACTTCCTCTGCCAGCCATTTATAGGCACTTCCTCTTCCAGCCATTTAAAGGCACTTCCTCTGCCAGCCATTTAAAGGCACTTCCTCTGCCAGCCATTTAAAGGCACTTACTCTACCAGCCATTTACAGGCACTTCCTCTGCCAGCCATTTACAGGCACTTCCTCTGCCAGCCATTTATAGGTACTTCCTCTCCCAGCCATTTCAAGGTACTTCCTCTCCCAGCCATTTAAAGGCACTTCCTCTCCCAGCGATTTAAAGGTACTTCCTCTCCCAGCCATTTAAAGATACTTCCTCTCTCAGCCATTTAAAGGAACTTCCTCTGCCAGCCATTTATAAGTACTTCCTCTGCCAGCCATTTAAAGGTACTTCCTCTGCCAGCCATTTAAAGGTACTTCCTCTGCCAGCCATTTAAAGGTACTTCCTCTGCCAGCCATTTAAAGGTACTTCCTCTGCCAGCCATTTATAGGTACTTCTCCTGCCAGCCATTTAAAGGTACTTCCTCTGCCATCCATTTATAGGTACTTCCTCTGCTAGCCATTTAAATGCACTTCCTCTACCAGCCATTTACAGGTACTTCCACTGCCAGCCATTTATAGGTACTTCCTCTGCCAGCCATTTAAAGGTACTTCCTCTGCTAGCCATTTAAAGGCACTTCATCTACCAGCCATTTAAAGGCACTTCCTCTGCCAGCCATTTAAAGGCACTTCCTCTGCCAGCCATTTAAAGGTACTTCCTCTGCTAGCCATTTAAAGGCACTTCCTCTGCCAGCCATTTAAAGGCACTTCCTCTGCCAGCCATTTAAAGGAACTTTCTCTGGAGAACAAGTAATAACAAGACACAAGGTAAAAGTTTGTAACAAAATATATAATATACAAGAACAAATTTCTTGATACCCAATATAAAGTTCGACTGTCAGAACTAAGGTGCACAGCTAGGTACTTGTGGTATATAAACACTATGATTATTAGTTTATAATAATTAATTATTGCTATAATTATTAGTATTATTATTATTCCATTTCCCTAAGAAATGGTCTTCAGGTCTCTGAGGACCAACTACACTGGGCGGCAAAATTTTGAAGAATATGTGAAGAGAACTTAGCCTGTGTAGATCACTCAGAGTTTTTGGCAATAAGAATATATATACAACACACAAAAATAAACAAAGATCAAGTCAACAAACAATAAAAATTGTTAACGTGAATAAATCACACATAATGGAGACCTGGTCACAGACCGGGCCGCGGGGGCGTTGATCCCTGAAACCTTCTCCAGGTATACTCCAGGTATACACAGCATAAATAAGTTTTATACCAAAATAACCAACATCACTTAAACTCAATTAAATTATTAATGTCAAAAGAATCACCCAACGGTTCCCTGAGGTCCCTTCAGGCATCCCAGTAATTATAAATGTACATGGTAAAAAAAGGGAAAAGGCAAAAAGCCTGGAAAAACTTATAAAATGTGTTCTATAGTCAGCTGGAAGCCACATGCACGGCCCGACCTGTCCAGGGAAACACCTGTAAACAGGTGACTGAGTGAGATGTGCATACCCAAGCCTCAACCAACAGCGATTCGTCTCAGTTACGATTCTGTTAAAGGAGGAGGAGGACCAAGGGGCCACGTCCTGCTGAACCCTGAATACCTTGCTTATAAAGGACAAATTTGCTCATTTTCTGCCCATGGATACAGTATATGTGAATATAACACATGAATGTAATGTCAGGCAGAAAAGTGTCATGAAGCGAGGTCGTTATGTCACTCATGGCCTCGACATCTTAATACCGCCAGTATATAAGCGCCAGCTTTCTTGCCAGTGCTTCAGCTTCTTCACCACTACGGTGTTCTTCACACCAACTCCAAGGCTCAGGGACTGATTACCTCATCTTTTGTATATAGTTCTGTCTTCAAATTATATCCTAGAATTTGTATTGATAAAGCCACAGGTTGTCAAAACGTCTACAATAAAGATATCCAGATGTTATACATGTGTCTAATTCTTCATGTTGTCGGTATTGTATACCATTCAAGTACATCTTAAGTACCAATACATTACACAAAAAGGACCTGCCTAGCATGTGCCAGTAGGCCTTCTGCAGTGTTCCTTCTTATGTTCTAAAAACAACTACAATATAAGAAGACAAACAGTCACAGTCAACCTATATCCAGAATCTGCTCCAAGCCAAAGTTAATGTCAGTAGCGTCAGTGTCAGTAGTGTGTCAATAGCGTCAGTGGCGTTAGTGTCAGTAGCGTCAGTGGCGTTAGTGTCAATAGCGTCAGTGGTGTTAGTGTCAGTAGCGTCAGTGGCATTAGTGTCAGTAGCGTCAGTGGCGTTAGTGTCAATAGCGTCAGTGGCAGTAGCGTCAGTGGCGTTAGTGTCAGTAGCGTCAGTGGCGTTAGTGTCAGTAGCGTTAGTGTCAATAGCGTCAGTGGCGTTAGTGTCAGTAGCGTCAGTGGCAGTAGCATCAATGTCAGTAACGTCAGTGTCAGTAGCGTCAGACAGTAGCGTCAGTGACAGTAGCGTAAGTGTCAGTAGTGTAAGTGTAAGTAGCGTCAGTGACAGTAGCGTCAGCGTCAGTGTCAGTAGCTACCTTTCCACACACATACCTACCTACCAACACACCTTCCTACCCACCCACTCACACACTTACCTACCTGCCTGGAGGGCATTCCGGGGATCGACGTCCCCGCGGTCCGGTCTATGACCAGGCCTCCCGGTAGATCAGGGCCTGATCAACGAGGTTGTTACTGCTGGCTGCACGTAGTCCAACGTACGAACCACAGCCCGGCTGATCTGGCACTGACTTTAGGTATCTGTCCAGCTCCCTCTTGAAGGCAACCAGAGGTCTACTGGTAATGCCCCTTATGGCTGGTGGGAGGCTGTTGAACAGTCTTGGGCCCCGGACACTTATTGTGCTTTCTCTTAGTGTACCAGTGGCGCCCCTACTTTTCACTGGGGGTACGTTGCACCGTCTGCCAAATCTTTTGCTTTCGTATGGAGTGATTTCTGTGTGCATATTAGGGACCAGTCCCTCCAGAATCTTCCAGGTGTAGATTATGATATATCTCTCTCGCCTGCGCTCCAGTGAGTACAAGTCAAGTGCTTCCAGGCGTTCCCAGTAGTTAAGGTGTTTGATGGAACTTATACGTACAGTAAAGGTTCTCTGTACATTCTCTAGATCTGCAATTTCAACTGCCTTGAATGAGGATGTTAATGTACAGCAATATTCTAGCCTAGAGAGAACAGTGATTTAAAAAGGATCATTGGCTTGGCATCTCTTGTCTTGAATGTTCTCATTATCCATCCTATCAGTTTCCTCGCAGATGTAATAGTGGCATTGTTGTGGTCCTTGAAGGTGTGGTCTTCGGACATTACCACACCCAGGTCCTTCACATTACTTTTCCGCTCTATTGTGTGATTGGAGTTTGTAGTATACTCAGTCCTAGCTATTATTTCCTCCAGTTGTCCATAACGGAGTAGTTGGAATTTGTCTTCATTGAACATCATATTGTTCTCTGTTGCCCATTGGAAAACTTGGTTTATATCTTCTTGGAGATTTGCCGTGTCCTCAATGGATGACACTCTCATACAGATCCTAGTATCATCTACAAAGGATGATACAGTGATGTGGTTTACATCTCTATGTAAACCATAGCACTGTATCATCCACACACCTACGAACCTACCCACACACCTACCAACCTACATACACACACCTACCTACCCACACCAACCTACCTACACACCTACCTACCTACCCACACCAACCTACCAACCTACACACCTACCAACCTACATACACACACCTACCTACCAACACACCTCGTTACCCACACATACTCACCTATCTACCTACGTACCAATACACATCTCCCTATCCACACAGCTACCTACTTACACACCTACCAACCTACATACACCTACCTACCAACACACCTCGCTACCCACACACCTAATTACCCTACACACCCACCTACCTACTCACACACCTACCTACACATCTACTTACCCACACACCGACCTATCTACCCGCACACCCACCTACGTACACACCTACCTACCTATCTACCAACACAGCTACCTACCCACACACTTACCTAATTACCCTACACACCCACCTACTCACACACCTACCTACACATCTATCTATCCACCCACACACCGACCTATCTACACACACCTACCTACCTACTCACACACCTACCAACCTATCCAAACACCTACCTACGTACCTAGTTTTTAAACCAGGCAACCTTATCTACCAACTTTACATACCAACCTACCTCCCGTCATAGATAATAAAGTAACTTATTGTTCTACCTACTTACCTACCTACATACCTGCCATTCTACCTACATACCAGCACAGCCACTCTCCCTCACATACGTAAGTACGCCCGCAGAAAGTTACAACTTTCAAGCACGCATCTGACTGCCTTGTTACAGACTAAAGGAATTCTTGGAATTTAAAATGATTACCCTTTAGGTTTCTCTCTTAAACGCTGCAGTGCCAAGTTCCTATGGTGGCCCATACTGAAAGTGCCTATGGTGGCCCATACTGAAAGTGCCTATGGTGGCCCATAGTGAAAATGTCTATGATGGCCCATAGTGAAAATGTCTATGATGGCCCATAGTGACAGTCCCTATGGCAGCCCATAGTGAAAATGCCTATGATGGCCCATAGTGAAACTGCCTATGGACCATAGGCACTTTCACTATGGACTGCCATAAGCACTATCACTATGGGCCGCCATAGGCACTTTCACTATGGGCCACCATAGGCACTATCACTATAGGCAAACAGGAACTTTCACTATGGGCCACCATAGGCACTTTCACTATGAGCCACCATAGGCATTTTAACTATGGGCCATCATATCATTTTCACTATGGGTCACCATAGGCACTATCACTATGAGCCACTATCACTATGGGCCACCATAGGCACTATCACTATGGGCCACCATAGGCACTATCACTATGGGCCACCATAGGCACTATCACTATGGGCCACCATAGGCACTATCACTATGGGCCACCATAGGCACTATCACTATGGGCCACCATAGGCACTATCACTATGGGCCACCATAGGCACTATCACTATGGGCCACCATAGGCACTATCACTATGGGCCACCATAGGCACTATCACTATGGGCCACCATAGGCACTATCACTATGGGCCACCATAGGCACTATCACTATGGGCCACCATAGGCACTATCACTATGGGCCACCATAGGCACTATCACTATGGGCCACCATAGGCACTATCACTATGGGCCACCATAGGCACTATCACTATGGGCCACCATAGGCACTATCACTATGGGCCACCATAGGCACTATCACTGCATGGCCATCCTATGGCACCGTATCACTATGGGCCACCATAGGCACTATCACTATGGGCCACCATAGGCACTATCACTATGGGCCACCATAGGCACTTTCACTATGGGCCATCATAGGCATTTTCACTATGGGCCGCCATAGGCATTTTCACTATGGACCGCCATAGGCACTTTCACTATGGGCCACCATAGGCACTATCACTATGGGCCACCATAGGCACTTTCACTATGGGCCATCATAGGCATTTTCACTATGGGCCGCCATAGGCACTTTCACTATGTGCCACCATAGGCACTATCACTATGGGCCATGGCCCATAGTGATAGTGCCTATGATGGCCCATAGTGAAAGTGAGAGAATATGTTTTTAAAGTAGGTGAATACCATAGTGATATTGTTTATACCACCTAGCTTCCCTTCCTCCCACTGTCCCTCCCTCCCCTTCCCTCATCTCTCGCCCTCTCAGTGGTCCTCGTCTTCTCTCTCAAACACCTTAATTCTCTCCCATCCTCCGTCCCTTCCCCTCCCCCTACCAGGGTGCCCCACTTTACCTCACTCACCCCGTCATTCCAGCACATTCCAGCGTGGTCATATTACCCTCTCCCTGCCAGGGAGGACACCCTCCCCCTTCCTGCCAGGAAAGACCCCTCCCCCTCCCAAGGGGGCATACCCTCCCTTTCCCTGGGAGGGAGATACCCCCTCCATGCCAGGGGGCATACCCTCCCCCTCCCCGCTAGGGGGATACCCTTCCCCCTCCCTGCCTGGCTGGCTAACAACACCCTGTGCCAGGGGAGGCCCCTAACACCTGTGACACAGGGTAGTACACACCTGAAAGCTGTATTTTTCATGCTACATCATCTCCGAGGTGCACAAGAATGGTATACAATACCGACAAGATGAAAGTTAAGACACATGTGAAACATCTGGGTATCTAAATTGTAGACGTTTCGCCCTCCAGTGGCTTTATCAATACAAATTCTAGGACACAGCTTCAAGACAGTAGAACTATATACAAAATATGATGGTAATCAGTCGCTCAGTCTTGGAGTTGGTGTGAAGAGCACCGTGATAAAGCCACTGGTGGGCGAAACGTCTACAATAAAGATACCCAGATGCTGCACATGTGTCTTATCTTTCATCTCCGAAGTGTTAGCGGGAATTCTCAAAACAATAAACCCTGCCATCGCATAGTTGCTGACGCTGTTACTATTGCTACTACCACCACCACCACCTACAACGACTATATTATGCTTTGCACCTTACTCTATACCTGTGTATACCCTCTGTATTCCTGTGTTGTTTGGGGATATAAGGTCATGAGGATATCCCTGCAAGAGAGAACCCGCAATAATGGATTCAAATTAGGTAAGTTTGGATTTAGAAAGGATATAAGAAAGTACTGGTTTGGAAATAAGGTAGTTGATGAATGAAGCAGTCTGCCTAGTAAGGTTATTGAAGCTAAAACCTTGGGCAGTTTCAAATTTCTTCTTCTTTCAACAAACCAGGCGTATCCCACCGAGGCAGGGTGTAATTTTACACTCGGCAGGACGGTAGTTCGTCCCTGGGCGGTTGCTGTCTACCAACTTATATATATATACAGTGAACCCCCGGTTTTCGTGATTTTTTCGTTCCAGAATGCTGTTCAAGTGCCATTACCAAACGAATTTATTCCCATAAGGAATAATGTAAAGTAGACTAGTCCTTTTAGACCCCAAAAATACACTTACAAAAACATTTAAACAAATACCATTACATAAAAGGGCAAGTTTGGAGCAGGACGAACACCGGGGGTCCACTGTACATAGATATGGAAAACAATCGCAGACAGATCTTAACAATGCAAGACAAGCAACGGGGGTGGGAATCTTTAGCTCAGGTACTTTCACTCAGTGCGTCATCAGGAGTTGCAATGTTGCAAAGGCAGCAACAAGAGAAGTACGGTAAGTTTTCAGAGTAGTGAGAATGGTAGTGTTCAGGCACCAGCCAGACTGAGAGCCAAGCGGGGTGCCAACCCCACCCCACGGGTCTTCCCTCCCCACCCCACGCCATATAGGGTCGGGTGGAGTAAGCCTCACAGTAGGTCACAGGGAGGAGGACTATGTGACACAGTTTGGCTGCACAAAACTACTGAATTCATCATATGATACAGCAGAAGATTTAGGTATTAAAGTGGAAAATAGGAATCGTGTATCTTCTTACATTAACCTGAGGAATTGACGGATCAGATAAGACGAGATAGATAGTTGCCTTGGAAGTCTTGAAACCCCCACATCAAGTATGATCCTCACTGGATATTTCAACTTCCCAACTATGAAATGGAAGACTGTAAATCACAGTGTTGTACCAGAAATAGTTCAAAGCATGCTAGCTCAACAGGTACATGTATACATGGACATACAAAACTCATGGGGCTTTGTGAAAAGCTTTAGAATTAATATATAACAGAATCCACTATAAATGAAAATACACTGGATTTGATCTTAACGAACTAATCAGACATACTGTAACACTCAGACATACCATATACTCTGATCACAAGTATACATTCATAGGTGGAAAACTTTAGTAACATCGTACGAGAAACGGAGGTTGTCAATTTAAGTTCAATAATCAGATAACTGACTGAAACAAAATTAACAAAGCACTATCACACATACCCTGTGTTACAAAAGACGCGATATCTATTAGAAATAGACATCTCCAGTGAATACTAGAAAAGTCTGCCCCTCTAGCATTCAGCCTGTTACTGGGTTTTTGTAACTGGTCAGTATCCTGGTCCAGTTATCCGTTATAATCATTAGTATTATATTTCAACTGAGAGGGTACTAACCAAAGAAATAAATTTATGTTTATTAACAAAGTTAAAATGTCTAGGGTATCAAAGTAAATCAATTTAAACATAATCAGGATATTAATTAGGACATGAAGTAGGATGTTAGCTCCTACACTTCTCTCATATACAGTATTGTGCTGAAGGTACATATATCTTCAAGGCTCTTTAGTACCATCTGGTACTTTGTCAGCAAATATAAACAATACTAATATATACATGTATGTGTGTGTGTGCTCCAGGTACCTCGTTGTCTCTAAGACTCGACTCAGTGACCGACTAAACGTCCTCACATAAGCTAACTTCTCTACCAAACTGGCTATCAGAACAGCTTGCTTGAACAGTAATACGACCAATTCGCCGAACAGCAATATAGCAAGCAGCAGCAACACAGCGTCAGGAACAAGGAGATAAAATAACGACCCTAATTTGAGACCATCAGCAGATCCTCCATAATAGTCACAAAACTCCCTTAATACTGAATCAAGTTCAGCATAACCAAATCCCCGACGGTGCACAGATGCCAGATCGAATTAGGTCAGAAGCTACAGCTCGGGACCTGAGTTATCTCAGAGTGTCAGTGTGACACAACCCAGTAAAACGTCGAAAATCACTATGTCTAGGCTATGCTCTGTCAACAGAGTTACACAGAGTCCAGAGAAGTATGTTTCTTCTTACCACCGAACACATACTCTACCAGAGACTAAATGACGAGGAAACAAGCAGAGACAAGAGCGAGGTGTTGCTCCAACGAGGGTCAGCAGAGAGAGATCGAGCAAGGGGAGGCAATCTCCTACCTCAGGGGGAATCATGTGACTGGACATGTGACTCGCCCGCTACTGTTGTTGTTGTATGTTCGCCGGTACATCCGGCCCGGGTCTTCTCCAAATGGTGACCCGGCACGCCCGCTACTCCAGGATGGTGAGAGGTACAGGCTGACACAAACAAGCGAGTGGTAGTTAACAAGGTAGTTTGCCAACTCGCGAGCAGCTGCTCAACACGAACAATGAGCACAAAGTGTACATGGTACATCCTACCTACTAATATAGCTAAGTCAAATAATAATATAAAGCAAAATATTAACGATTTAGCTAATATCGAAAATATCAACAATATAAAATTATAAGAAAGGGAAATATACATCATAATTACAATAGATATTTATATATACATTGGACCCCATTCTGGGGTCGCAATACCCTGGGAAACAGTCATGAGCACACTAAATCACCAGTACCTGGAAAAACTGAACACACAAGGTCTGTATTAAGTATGTTCCACTGAGGGAACCAAGAAGATCAAATGCAGAATGAGCTTAGAATGTACAGAAGAATAAGGGTTAGCGAATCGCTTCAAAACGTGAATATGTTACAACGAGGGAAAGATTATCTTAGCCAAGAGAACACCGAGACAGAACAAAAACAAAAGCTCTGGTACCAAGGACAGAAGAACAAAGGGTACAAAAAGCCATTCAAGATACTGCGAGAAATCCAAATATTTTACACATACGCAAAATCTAATTAAAAACTATCTGTAGAATTACATCACAAGGCTCAAAAAATGACGAAAAAGAAATGAGCAATGTTCTAAAAGACCAATATGAATCAATGTTCAGTATTCCACTAAATGAAAGCAGGGTGGAGAACGCAGAAGCTTTTAATTACATCTGAAGGCCATATATATTATATAACTTGCAGAATTAAAAAAAAAATATATGTATAAAAACACGCCCACTCCAGAAGCACCTCGACCGGATTCGTGGAATTCCTTATTTATAAAATGCTCAAAAATATTACTAACACGAGGCACTCAGTATCTTTTAAGGAAAGAACTTACATCTAGATGTTATACCGTAGTTCTTAACGAGTGCAGATATATTTCCTCTGCACAGAGGAGGCAGTAGAGCGCTTGCCAAGATCTACAGATCAGTAGCACATCATAACTCTTTAAACTGGTAATGAGACGACAAATTACAAATTTTATGGGACAGCACAACCCAAACCAGCATGGATTTAGAGCGGGAAGATCATGCTTGTTACAACTACTATATCACTAACAGAATTATGGAAGAAAATGAAATCGCAGATGTGATTTCGCACAGGCAAATGTGATCGAGGGGTGATTAGCACACAAAATGAGGGCGATAGGTATAACGGGGAAAGTAGGCAAATGGATATTCAACTTTCTGACAAAAAGAACACAGAGAAGTAAACATGAAGTAAGCATTATCAAAGACCTAGATCCAGTACTCCAAGGCACTGTCCTGGAGCCTTTATAATTTTTATCCTCGTAATGGATACAGATTAAAACGCTTGTGAGTTTCCTATCATCATTTGCGGATGATACCAAAACAAAAGCATGAAAATCACCTCTGGAGAAGACACAAAAAAATGCAAGAAGATGTAAATGAAGTTTTCCAATGGGTAGTGGAGAATAAGAAGTTCCATCTGCTTAGATATGGAAAGAATGAAGAAGTAAGAGTTAAGCTCGTTTTGAGATTTTCATTCTTTCCATATAAGCAGTTGGACACTATACAAAACGCAGAAGGATCACCAAATAGAATGTAAAGAACACGTCAGGGACATAAGCAGCACAAAGTCTCGGCAAGCTCGTCCTTCTACCATTAATATTCTACTGGATCTAGGTCCTGAAGTGTCTCATCCAGAGTACTCATCCAAATTCATGCCTGAACATGAGCCAGCATTCAATTTTCAGCAGTCAGTTTTAAGTTCTGGCAACTACAATGTACTCTTGTCCTGCTCTTGCGAGTCAAACTTTCTAGTGTATTTCTAGAATTGTTTTTCCAGCCTCATACTTCAAAATACAGCAAGCTGCTGTTGACAGCTAAGTCACATCCTTCATGACTGCTGAGGGAGGTCTCCTAGCCCTTTCATCGCATTTCCTACTCCAAGAATCTTTACAGCCTTATTCAAGAGGTAACCCACCCACACTACACATCACTAACTACACACACACACGAGGCTCACTGTTGTTGGTGTTAATTTATTCATCATAACAAAGTATCTGACGCGGGTCATGATGACCAGCTTAATGACTTGTTAAGAGCATCAAAAAACCTGTTAACGTTTAATGACAGCTGCTGCGCCTTGTTAATCGGCCACTAGTGTGCTTCAGAGACGACGTCTGCTCTCCACGATAATGATGGTGTTTTATTACTCAGAAAAAAAATATCTCGTGATGCGGGATTTGTTTTTATGGCAACCTATTGAACCCGGCAGAGCAGAACTTACAGTATTATTATTATAATCAAAAGAAGCGCTAAACCATAGGGGTCATACAGCGCTGCAGGGTAGTGCAGAATGCAGGTAGAATGGATTGTAAGAGAGGGATAATTAGTAGGGTATGGAGTGCAGTAGGGTAGTTGATAGTGCAAGGATAGAGTATAGCAAGAGACTGAGGGAGGTGCTAGAGGTATAACCTTCAGAGTTTGTGTAGTAAGTCAGTTGCTGTCAAAAAGTCAATGAGAGAGTCAGGATTAAAGGAGGGTCCATCAGCAAGAAGGGAAGGTAAAGAAAGGGCTGCAGAGCGAAGACGCCGTTGGAGGTAAATTCTGTGTGCTTGTTGATAGAGTGGGCAATCCAACAGAATATGGCGGACACTGGAACCTGACAATGCTCACAGAGAGGGGCAGGGAGCCTCTCCATGAGATACCATGAGTAAGACGAGTGTGGCCAATGCGAAGACGGGAGAGTGTAGTCTCCCAACCTCGACATTGGTGACAAGAAGAAGGCCAGAAACCTATACTCGGTTTAATAGAATGAAGTTTATGTAGAAGGTCAGACCAGCGTTGTTGCCAACGGGTGCGAAGGTGGGTAGCAATGACTGCAAAATAGTTCGTGAATGGAACACCTCTATATGAAACTGGAAGGTCATGTACTACTGACCTCGCAGCAGTGTCTGCCTGTTCATTGACCTGTACGTCAACATGACCAGGGACCCAACAAAAAACAATATCTTTGTGTTTGCTAGAGATACGGCGCAACCACAGTTGGATACGAAGAACTAGGGGGTGAGGTGTATCAAATTTTCGGACAGCCTGTAAAGCACTAAGGGAGTCTGAAACGACCACAAATGGTGACACAGGCATAGATGCAATACGGATAAGCGCCACAAGAATGGCATACAATTCAGCCGTAAATATGCTAGCCGAGGGTAATAGATGCCCTCGCACGACGCTGTCCGGAAACACTGCTGCGAATTCGACGTCGTCAGATGACTTTGAACCATCGGTATACACTGCGATAGCATGGGAATGAGAACGGAAGTGGTCTAGAAAAAAAGAGCGAGAAGCCGCCGTAGGTAGTTGGGCTTTTGCGCAAGGTAGAGGAAAAGAACAGACATGGACAGCAGGAACTTCCCAAGGGGGTTGGGGAAAGGGAGATGCCACCTGAACATAGAAAGGTGGTAGCTGAAGGGAAGACAAGGGCGAATGTAGACGAAGAGAAAAGGGACGATGTAAACAGGGTCGACGAATAAATAAAGAGCGTCTACTAACATCTGTGACAATCCTATACATGGAAGGATTGCGGAGGTCATGAGAGCGAACATAATAGCGAAGGCAATGTGCATCACGACGATCGGACAAGGAATGTTCGCTTCAACATAGAGGCTCTCAACCGGGGAAGAACGAAAAGCACCAAGGCATAAACGCAATCCCTGGTGATGGATGGGATTAAGGCTGGAAAGAGTAGCAGGGGAGGCCGCCGAATATATCTGGTCACCATAATCGAGTTTCCATAAAATTAGGGCTGAGTGTGGGTGGGGGCGGAAGGAAAGTGAGAATGGAAGCAGTCGTGTAAGGGAGTGTGGGTGGAGTGGGTATCGGGGTGGTAGTGGGGTTGTGTGGTGGAAGTGTGGGTGGTGGCGGTGTGGGTGGTGGGGATGAGTGTGGGTGGGGGCGGAGGGAAAGTGAGAGTGAAGGCAGTCGCGTAAGGGAGTGTGGGTGGAGTGGGTATCGGGGTGGTAGTGGAAGTGGGTGGAGGTGAGGATAAGGTTCAGGAGACCTCCGCCCAACCACCATGTTGCCTCTCATTCATTGCTGGTTGGGTCTGTCTCCCCACCTTCCTATTGGTTGGGTCTGTCTTCCCACCTTCCTGCTGGTTAGGTCTGTCTCCCCACCTTCCTGCTGGTTAGGTCTGTCTCCCCACCTTCCTGCTGGTTGGGTTCTGTCTCCCCACCTTCCTGCTGGTTGGGTCTGTCTCCCCACCTTCCTGCTGGTTGGGGTCTGTCTCCCCACCTTCCTGCTGGTTAGGTCTGTCTCCCCACCTTCCTGCTGGTTGGGGTCTGTCTCCCCACCTTCCCACAGGTTGGGTCTGTCTCCCCACCTTCCTGCTGGTTGGGTCTGTCTCCCCACCTTCCTGCTGGTTAGGTCTGTCTCCCCACCTTCCTGCTGGTTGGGTCTGTCTCCCCACCTTCCTGCTGGTTGGGTTCTGTCTCCCCACCTTCCTAATGGTTGGGTCTGTCTCCCCACCTTCCTGCTGGTTAGGTCTGTCTCCCACCTTCCTGCTGGTTGGGTCTGTCTCCCCACCTTCCTGCTGGTTGGGTCTGTCTCCCCACCTTCCTGCTGGTTGGGTCTGTCTCCCCACCTTCCTGCTGGTTGGGTCTGTCTCCCGACCTTCCTACTGGTTGGGTCTGTCTCCCCACCTTCCTGCTGGTTAGGTCTGTCTCCCCACTTTCCTGCTGGTTGGGTCTGTCTCCCCACCTTCCTACTGGTTGGGTCTGTCTCCCCACCTTCCTGCTGGTTGGGTCTGTCTCCCCACCTTCCTGCTGGTTGGGTCTGTCTCCCCACCTTCCTGCTGGTTGGGTCTGTCTCCCCACCTTCCTGCTGGTTGGGTCTGTCTCCCCACCTTCCTGCTGGTTGGGTCTGTCTCCCCACCTTCCTGCTGGTTGGGTCTGTCTCCCCACCTTCCTGCTGGTTGGGTCTGTCTCCCCACCTTCCCACAGGTTGGGTCTGTCTCCCCACCTTCCTGCTGGTTGAGTCTGTCTCCCCACCTTCCTGCTGGTTGGGTCTGTCTCCCCACCTTCCTGCTGGTTGGGTCTGTCTCCCCACCTTCCTACTGGTTGGGTCTGTCTCCCCACCTTCCTGCTGGTTGGGTCTGTCTCCCCACCTTCCTACTGGTTGGGTCTGTCTCCCCACCTTCCTGCTGGTTGGGTCTGTCTCCCCACCTTCCTGCTGGTTGGGTCTGTCTCCCCACCTTCCTGCTGGTTGGGTCTGTCTCCCCACCTTCCTGCTGGTTGGATCTGTCTCCCCACCTTCCTGCTGGTTAGGTCTGTCTACGCAGCTTCCTGCTGGTTGTGTCTGTCTCCCCACCTTCCTGCTGGTTGTGTCTGTCTCCCAACCTTCCTGCTGGTTGGGTCTGTCTCCCCACCTTCCTGCTTGTTGGGTCTGTCTCCCCACCTTCCTGCTG
Source organism: Cherax destructor (assembly GCA_009830355.1). NCBI lineage: Eukaryota > Metazoa > Arthropoda > Malacostraca > Decapoda > Parastacidae > Cherax > Cherax destructor. Next base: position 57,825 of record WNWK01004335.1, on the reverse strand, counting down.
GTTGTGTCTGTCTCCCCACCTTCCTGCTGGTTGGGTCTGTCTCCCCACCTTCCTACTGGTTGAGTCTGTCTCCCCACCTTCCTGCTAGTTGGGTCTGTCTCCCCACCTTCCTGCTGGTTGGGTCTGTCTCCCCACCTTCCTGCTGGTTGGGTCTGTCTCCCCACCTTCCTGCTGGTTAGGTCTGTCTCCCCACCTTCCTGCTGGTTGGGTCTGTCTCCCCACCTTCCTGCTGGTTGGGTTCTGTCTCCCCACCTTCCTGCTGGTTGGGTCTGTCTCCCCACCTTCCTGCTGGTTAGGTCTGTCTCCCCACCTTCCTGCTGGTTGGGTCTGTTTCCCCACCTTCCTGCTGGTTGGGTTCTGTCTCCCCACCTTCCTGCTGGTTGGGTCTGTCTCCCCACCTTCCTGCTGGTTGGGTCTGTCTCCCCACCTTCCTGCTGGTTGGGTCTGTCTCCCCACCTTCCTGCTGGTTGGATCTGTCTCCCCACCTTCCTGCTGGTTAGGTCTGTCTCCCCACCTTCCTGCTGGTTGTGTCTGTCTCCCCACCTTCCTGCTGGTTGTGTCTGTCTCCCCACCTTCCTGCTGGTTGGGTCTGTCTCCCCACCTTCCTGCTTGTTGGGTCTGTCTCCCCACCTTCCTGCTGGTTGTGTCTGTCTCCCCACCTTCCTGCTGGTTGGGTCTGTCTCCCCACCTTCCTACTGGTTGAGTCTGTCTCCCCACCTTCCTGCTGGTTGGGTCTGTCTCCCCACCTTCCTGCTGGTTGGGTCTGTCTCCCCACCTTCCTGCTGGTTGGGTCTGTCTCCCCACCTTCCTACTGGTTGGGTCTGTCTCCCCACCTTCCTGCTGGTTAGGTCTGTCTCCCCACCTTCCTGCTGGTTGGGTCTGTCTCCCCACCTTCCTGCTGGTTGGGTTCTGTCTCCCCACCTTCCTGCTGGTTGGGTCTGTCTCCCCACCTTCCTGCTGGTTGGGTCTGTCTCCCGACCTTCCTACTGGTTGGGTCTGTCTCCCCACCTTCCTGCTGGTTAGGTCTGTCTCCCCACCTTCCTCTGTTAACGTATATGTTTATTTAGGCACAAGTACACATAGGAACAATTATCATACATAGTGTAAATGACCTAGGTTGACCCAAAAAAGTCAAAATGACTTATTTCCATAGGGCCCTATGTTAGTTGTGGTCAGGTGATAGAAGAGACTGTTTGGTCTGATATAGACAACTGTGGAATTTTTTTTTCTATAACCAAGGGGGCGACAACCTCCTCTCTCAAGAGGTGGCGATCCCTCTCAAGGGGGCTAAGACCCCTCTCTCTACTTTCCCACACTGGAGAGCAGGAGAGGGTCATAATCTACTCTTTTTTGCACCAGCAGAGATGAAGCTAACATGTCTTACAACCAAGCAACGTGTTTCTGACCCTGCAAAATCAGATACCTTCTAGTGGGATTGAAGATAGAGCAGATAAGATTGACGCCCAATATTCACATGTATCCAGCAGAATTTACAATCTTACGGGAGTCTGCAAGATTTTATGAACATGTGTTTGTCTAAGGAAATTGCTATTTCCCAAGACTGGGAAAAATTGGAGATAATTTGCTCCTAAACCGATATTTCTAGGAGCATTATTCTTCTTATCTGGCACCTTAGACTCAAGGAATCCGCTCCTTTTGATTCAACTGAGTCACCAGAGCAGACATCTATACCTGTAGACATCGTGTGATGTCCGCCCATAAAAAGAGGGCGGAGGTTGCAACAGGAGGATTGCAGTTTGATTTCGGCCAGTGAACACGTGACGAAGTGGCCGGGTGCTACCCGGCCGGGCCACACCGCATTGAGTGCAGAAACACTCGTGGCCGTATGCATGTGCATACGAATCCCGAGTAGCGCACTGACAATCTCCACTAAGACTGAAGACACTCTTCCTGCCGTGAATTACCGACTATTAGCGAGTGATAGTCGTCAGGCGACATGTGCCAAGTAAACGACAGGAGTGAAGACGTCCAACGTCACTACGCATCTCAAACCATCGATAGCTGTCTCTGGCGTTGTAACGTCAACAGCTCTCGTTACAATGAGCCAGGTAAGTCTCTAGTTTACTGGACATCCTAATAATTCCACTGCAGTGCCTAGGGTCGATGTTAAGTGAATAGGACTGAGAATTCGAGGCCGTGATGGGCGGGCCAAAACACAGGTAAGGGTCAACAAGGTGATAAACCAAGTGATAAACCTGACATACTGATAATATATGTCAACAAGGGTGTGCATTAACCCTAGTTATAATCATCTTTCAGCCATGGTGGGTGAACAGACAGCAAACGTCGAAGGAAAACCTTGGTAGAGGCTGCAGTTGTTTTGAGCTATCATCAACAAAGATGAGTACTAATCCACATAATGGTACTTATATTTCAATACGTATTAATGTATACATCTCATACAAAATCCCACACAACCGCGGTCTACGGGCTGCTGATTTATCATTATTAAGTGAAGACGTCACTTTCAGTGACTCTGGGACATACCTCACGTTATTACAGTCCTCAGTAATAGATGTTGTATGTTCCACATTGTGGCATAAGGAGTATGTCATTTTTATTCGGAGTGCATCACCCATCCCGCATTGTTCAATAATCGTGAACAAGCGATACAAGATGCAAAACAATGAGATCGAATGAGCTAGAAAGTTCCCCTGAACTAATCTGCTTGGACTTCCTACTCAATTCTGCAACATTGCAAGCTCATGATGTATTGATTGCAATACATAAGGCCTAGAGCTATCGTGCAACTCCTCCTGTGGTTACTTTGCATCCTGCACTGTATTAATAATTAGCTAAAAGCCTGGTAGCTTATTGTAAAGATGGGTGTTGGGGTAAACCCTGGAGAATAACCACGCCATGCAAAAATCAACCAGAGGTGGTTGGATCAAAGCTAGTTTATCTTGTAACTAAAATTCGTCTTGAAGTTCAGTTCCTCGCCTACTTTCAGATAATTAACACATGCTAGAGTTCTGTCCTCAGTACATGAGCTGTTCTTATAATACGACATCTGCTAAAATATTGTTGGTGGTGTGAATAAACGGGTACACAAAAACAACCTCTGGCGTACGCTTTGGTGCTTAAAATTCCTCGGTTGTTTTTATTTATTGCGCTCTTGGTGGCGTTCTATCTCTATGGCCACATATCAGTGTTCGTAATAGTACACATCTGCTGCACCTACCCTGTTCTTCCTCCTCTCTCAGCCTCTCTCAGTATGTGAGCAGCACAGCAACATTACCTGAAAGAACATAATGCAACAAGTGAGCAACGGAAAGCTGTATCAAGAACCAAATGATCTACATGTGCAACAAATGGATATTATTGTATAATAAATTAAGATTTCAGAGGCACTAACTAGATCAGAATCAAGAAAACATCCACACAAGTGTCACACAGCTTGATAATTACATACCTGGATATTAAAAACTCACAATGGTTTTTAAAAAAAGAAGGAAGAAGATCTAGGCAATCTGCTCTAGAAACTGTATTTGGGATTTAATTACAAGGTAAGTGGGTGGGTGAGTGGAAAGTGGTAAACATTGTACCGATATGAAAAAAATGGCGGATAACTTTTTCACGTATAGGCGAGTCTCACTGACAAACATTTATATTAAATAACAAAATGGCACAATACCATGACTGGAACAATACACAAATAACCCACACATAAGACAAACTTATGGCGATGTTTGTGTCTGACTTGGACCATTAACTAGAAACACACTGTGAGTTAAGTCCATTTCACACATTTTTCTTACTTATTTATTTTGGGCCTGAAGCCCTTTGGTAAATATTCATAAAGCTGCATTTTCTATAATATTGTTCCAAGTCGGACCAAAACGTCGCCATAAGTTTCCCTCTCCCGTGTGCGGGTTATTTGTGTATCGTTGTTAAACTCTGGAAAAACCCTTTTTGGAAAAGTAAACAATGTTATCAAATCAGTATCCAATCTTCAAAATTCTGTGCATCAAATCTTGGTGACCTAACACCAGTCACGATCATTCTTCAAGAAAGAAATTGATCAACATATTTTACATATATTTCGAAAATGTTTTAATTATAGTTTCCCATGAGACTAATTCAGAACTACAAAATATCGGAGTAATAAATGGTAAACTAATAAATAAAATGAGAGATTTTTTGTTTAAAAAGTGAACGTCAACACTGATGGCCGGAGAACAAATCATATATGATGGCGAGTATTGTTGAGAAAATGTTAGGTAAATGGGCACAAATGCAACTAATGCGACATTTCATTATGGCAACGTTTCGCTCTCCAGGAGCTTTGTCAAGCCGAAGAAACGTTGCCACAATAGAATGTCACATTAGATTCATGTGTGTCCATTTACGTAACATTTTGTCAGTAATTGTACCGTTATCAGTTACCTGGAGTCTACCTGGACAGTGTTCCGGGGGTCAGCGCCCCAGCCGCCCGGTCCATGACCAGGCCTCGCGGTGGATCAGGGCCTGATCAACCAGGCTGTTACTGCTGGCCGCACACAAACCGACGTACGAGCCCGGTTGGTCGGGAACTGACTTTAGGTGCCTGTCCAGCTCCCTCTTGAAGACAGCCAGGGGTTTATTGGTAATCCCCCTTATGTATGCTGGGAGGCAGTTGAACAGTCTTGGGGCCCCGACACTTATTGTGTTGTCTCGTAGCGTACTCAGTGCTTCCCTGCTTTTTATTGGGGGATGTTGCACAGCCTGCCGAGTCTTTTGCTTTCGTAGGGAGTGATTTCCGTGTGCAGTTTTGGGACTAGTCCCTCTTAAGATTTTCCAAGTGTATATTATCGTGTATCTTTTCTCCTCCATTCCAAGGAGTACAGGTCAAGGGCCTTCAACTGTTCCCAGTAATTCAGGTGCTTTATTGTACTTATACGTGAAGTGAAAGTTCTCTATATAATCTCCAGGTCTGCAATTTCGCCTGCAAGCATGACAGAAGCTAAACTTAATAGACCTTTGTTATTGACGTTTCGCTCTGTGTAGACCTTTATCAAGGCACGACTTGATAAAGATCTACAGAGGGAAAACGTTTATAATTAATGTTTGGTATGAAGAAGAAAGTGCCTTTATGGGTGCCCCAAGGATAACTACTTTTCACAATGATGTATTTAATTAACGATATATATATATATATATATATATATATATATATATATATATATATATATGCAAAAGATCACAGTAAACAGGTGATATCAAAATATGCAAGTCAACCACTATGAAAAATGAAGAATTCAAGCTTTCGTGACTACTCACATAGTTCCTTGATAATGTGAGTAGTCACGAAAGCTGAATTTCTATTTTTCATAGTGTTTCTTCATATATATATATATATATATATATATATATATATATATATATATATATATATATATATATATATATATATATATATATATATATATATATAAACACTGATCTCTGGCCGACGGAGACTCGAACCTGAACCTCATGACAAGGTACGCAGTGCTTCGACCGTACCACACTGGTCCAATACCTTGGCATCCAGCTTTCGCTAGACGTTATTCCAAGGCAGCCAGCTTTCAGGCAGGAAGGCTTACAGCTTTTCATCTCATCCCCTGCATGCATCGACACACTGCGTACCTTGTCATGAGGTTCGTAGGTTCGAGTCTCCGTCGGCCAGAGATCAGTGTTTGTGAATATTTCGCCTGCTCTTGCGAATTCCTAGCATTGTAAAAATCTCTAGTTGTGTCGATGCATGCAGGGGATGAGATGAAAAGCTGTAAGCCATCTGCCTGAAAGCTGGCTGCCTTGGATAACGTCTAGCGAAAGCTGGATGCCAAGGTATTGGACCAGTGTGGTACGGTCGGTAAAGCACTGCGTACCTTGTCATGAGGTTCGTAGGTTCGAGTCTCCGTCGGCCAGAGATCAGTGTTTGTGAATATTTCGCCTGCTCTTGCGAATTCCTAGCATATATATATATATATATATGAGAAACTCTAGGAACATGTCTGCGGATGCTGCAAAAATTAAGTAAAAAAAAAAACGGAGTAAATCCCTCCAAGACGACCTTAACAGATTCATCAATATTACTGACCAATAACTGACACAATATAATGCAGATAAAAGTCATGTACTGTACACGAGAGAAAGTGATAAGAAGCAACAAGAAGAATAGTGATGTAAAGTACTGAAGGTGTAGAAGGGAGGGTGATGCTAAAGTTATCATTATAACATAAGTAAGACACATGTGCAATAGTTAGGTATCATTATTCTGAAACGTTTCGCCTATACAGCAGCTTCGTCAGTCGAGTACAGAGGTGACTAAATATTTTGACAACAGAACAGTGGAGAGGAAGAGATAATGCCATTATTCCATCAGCCTTGACAAAATAGTTTTGAGGTGGTCACTCCCTCAGTTTTGAGGTGGTCACTCCCTCAGTTTTGAGGTGGTCACTCCCTCAGTTTTGAGGTGGTCACTCCCTCAGTTTTGAGGTGGTCACTCCCTCAGTTTTGAGGTGGTCACTCCCTCAGTTTTGAGGTGGTCACTCCCTCAGTTTTGAGGTGGTCACTCCCTCAGTTTTGAGGTGGTCACTCCCTCAGTTTTGAGGTGGTCACTCCTCAGTTTTGAGGTGGTCACTCCTCAGTTTTGAGGTGGTCACTCCCTCAGTTTTGAGGTGGTCATCCCTCAGTTTTGAGGTGGTCACTCCCTCAGTTTTGAGGTGGTCACTCCCTCAGTTTTGAGGTGGTCACTCCCTCAGTTTTGAGGTGGTCACTCCCTCAGTTTTGAGGTGGTCACTCCCTCAGTTTTGAGGTGGTCACTCCCTCAGTTTTGAGGTGGTCACTCCCTCAGTTTTGACAAGTATGCAGCTGCATGGTCCTGCAGGAGTCACTGGCAGCTCACGGAACTGCCGGACTGAATACATCATCTCTGGGCTGAGGGAATGATTACCTCAACCTTCCTCACATCTTCCACCTGCTTTCTGTGTATTGGATTCATAAAACCACTGATTTGCGAAACGTTTCTAAAATAAAGATATCCAAGTGTTGTGCAAAGGTATTAATCATCTACTCGTTACACTGGCATATACTGGATGTTTCTGCCTTGGTTCCAGACTTGTGGCACAACCTGTGGCGTGTCATTCATCAGTACCTCAACAGTGAGCTCTACCTCTGATGACTACCTTCCTCTCCCTCCCCAAGCAGATACCATCACGCTCAGTAGCGGACCTTCATTTTCGGGGCCCTGTTATGGGGGCCCCTTCGCAACCCCTTCTCATACAGCAGACCCAAAATTTTTAAGCAATGTGGACTAAAGTGGCTTCTGGGGCTCCTCCGGGATTATGGGCCCAGAAGCTTAAGATTCACTACTTTCATCCGCCCCTGATCACGCGCTTTTAAAGGACTCTTGATTCAAGGAACTAGGGCTACCCCTCTCCTTCCTGGAGTCAAACCTGATTACCTCCCATTCCCCAGGTGTCGCATGGCACAAATGTCCAGGTGCCAGAGATCAAGGTCACAGTACAGCTTTTTCAAGTATGACATCTATTATAATTACTCTTAAGACTCTATATCGAGTTTATGTGTGGCATTCGACCAAGCAGTGTGTGTGTGTGTGTGTGTGTGTGTGTGTGTGTGTGTGTACTCACCTAGTTGTTGTGGTTGCAGGGGTCGAGACATAGCTCCTGGCCCCGCCTCTTCACTGGCCGCTACTGTGTCACTCTCCCTGCGCCATGAGCTTTATCATACCTCTTCTTAAAGCTGTGTATGGAACCTGCCTCCACTACTTCGCTTCCCAAGCTATTCCACTTCCCGACAACTCTGTGACTGAAGAAATACTTCCTAACATCTCTGTGATTCATCTGAGTCTTCAACTTCCAACTGTGTCCCCTTGTTGCTGTGTCCCATCTCTGGAACATCCTGTCTCTGTCAACCTTGTCAATTCCTCTCAGTATTTTATATGTCGTTATCATGTCCCCCCTATCTCTCCTGCCCTCCAGTGTCGTCAGGTCGATTTCCTTTAACCTCTCCTCGTAGGACATACCCCTTAGCTCCGGGACTAGTCTTGTTGCAAACCTTTGCACTTTCTCTAGCTTTACGCGCTTGGTTAAATGTGGGTTCCAAACTGGTGCTGCATACTCCATTATGGGCTTAACGTGCACAGTGTACAGGGTCCTGAACGATTCTTTATTAAGATGTCGGAATGCTGTTCTTAGGTTTGCTAGGCGCCCGTATGCTGCAGCAGTTATTTGGTTGATGTGCGCCTCAGGAGATGTGCCTGGTGTTATACTCACCCCAAGATCTTTTTCCTTGATTGAGGTTTGTAGTCTCTGGCCCCCTAGACTGTACTCCGTCTGCGGTGTTCTTTGCCCTTCCCCAATCTTCATGACTTTGCACTTGGTGGGGTTGAACTCCAGGAGCCAATTGCTGGACCAGGCTTGCAGCCTGTCCAGATCCCTTTGTAGTTCTGCCTGGTCCTCGTCCGATTGAATTCTTCTCATCAACTTCACATCATCTGCAAACAGGGACACTTCGGAGTCTATTCCTTCCGTCATGTCGTCCACAAATACCAGAAACAGCACCGGTCCTAGGACTGACCCCTGTGGAACCCCACTCGTCACCGGCGCCCACTCTGACACCTCGCCACGGACCATGACTCGCTGCTGTCTTCCTGACAGGTATTCCCTGATCCATTGTAGTGCCTTCCCTGTTATCCCTGCCTGGTCCTCCAGCTTCTGCACTAATCTCTTGTGTGGGACTGTGTCAAACGCCTTCTTACAATCCAAGAATATGCAATCTACCCACCCCTCTCTCTTGTCTTACTGCTGTCACCCTGTCATAGAACTCCAGTAGGTTTGTGACACAGGATTTCCCATCCCTGAAACCGTGCTGGCCGTCGTTGATAAGCTCATTCCTTTCTAGGTGTTCCACCACTCTTCTCCTGATAATCTACTCCATGACCTTGCATACTATACATGTCAGTGACAATGGTCTGTAGTTTAGTGCTACGTTTCTGTTTTCTTTTTTAAAAATTGGAACTACATTTGCTGTCTTCCATACCTCAGGTAGTTGCCCTGTTTCGATAGACATGTTGAAGATTGTTGTTAGGGGTACACATAGCTCCTCTGCTCCCTCTCTCAGGACCCATGGAGAAATGTTATCCGGCCCCATCGCCTTTGAGGTATCTAGCTCGCTTAGTAGCCTCTTCACTTCCTCCTCAGTTGTGTGTATTGTGTCCAGCACCTGATAGTGTACCCTACCTCTCCTCATTTCTGGAGGTCCTTCTATTTCCTCTGTGAACACCTCTTTGAATCTCATGTTGAGCTCCTCACACACTTCGTGGTCATTTCTTGTGATCTCCCCTCCTTCCTTCCTCAGCCTGATCACCTGGTCCTTGACTGTTGTTGTTCTCCTCCTGATGTGGCTGTACAACAGCTTTGGGTCAGATTTTGCTTTCGCTGCTATGTCATTCTCGTATTGTCTTTGGGTTTCCCTTCTTACCTGTGCATATTCATTTCTGGCTCTACGACTGCTCTCCTTATTCTCCTGGGTCCCTTGCCTTCTATACTTCTTCCAGTCCCTGGCACACTTGGTTTTGGCTTCCCTGCACCTTTGGGTGAACCACGGGCTCATCCTGGCTTTTTCGCTTTTCCTGTTACCCTTGGGTATAAACCTCTCCTCAGCTTCTGTGCAAATTGTTGTCATATATTCCATCATCTCGTTTACCGACTTCCCTGCCAGCTCTCTGTCCCACTGAACTCCGTGCAGGAAGTTTTCATGCCCACATAGTCACCTTTCTTGTAGTTTGGCTTCATTCGTGCAGCCCTTCCTGCTTCCCCTTCCACTTGTAACTCTACTATGTAGTCGAAGCTTAGTGTGTGTGTGTGTGTACTCACCTAGTTGTGGTTGCAGGGGTCGATTCATAGCTCCTGGCCCCGAGTCTTCGCTAGTCACTACTAGGTCAACTCTCTCCCTGCTCCAAGAGCCTTATCTTACCTCATCTTAAAGCCATGTATGGATCCTGCATCCACTATTTCACTATGTGTGTGTGTGTAATGGAGTGATAGTGGCAGCTTCAACAGGCACCCCTCCTCCCCACACACTAACACTATAATTTACATAACTGCTTACTGATACCAGCAGTGCAAGAAAAAGCCAGGAAGCTGACCCATCACCACCACTGTCACTCAAGACTTACTTCTTACACTGTGTTGGATGACAGGTACTGTCCACTAGTAGGATGACAGGTACTGTCCACTAGTAGGATGACAGGTACTGTCCACTAGTAGGATGACAGGTACTGTCCACTAGTAGGATGACAGGTACCTCCACTAGTAGGGTGACGGCCTAGTAGTACATATCTCCACTAGTAGGATGACAGGTACTCTCCACTAGTAGGATGACAGGTACTCTCCACTAGTAGGATGACAGGTACTCTCCACTAGTAGGATGACAGGTACTGTCCACTAGTAGGATGACAGGTACTCTCCACTAGTAGGATGACAGGTACTGTCCACTAGTAGGATGACAGGTACTCTCCACTAGTAGGATGACAGGTACTCTCCACTAGTAGGATGACAGGTACTGTCCACTAGTAGGATGACAGGTACTGTCCACTAGTAGGATGACAGGTACTGTCAACTAGTAGGATGACAGGTACTGTCCACTAGTAGGATGACAGGTACTGTCCACTAGTAGGATGACAGGTACTGTCCACTAGTAGGATGACAGGTACTGTCCACTAGTAGGATGACAGGTACTGTCTACTAGTAGGATGACAGGTACTCTCCACTAGTAGGATGAGAGGTAGTCTCCACTAGTAGGATGACAGGTACTCTCCACTAGTAGGATGAGAGGTACTCTCCACTAGTAGGATGACAGGTACTCTCCACTAGTAGGATGACAGGTACTCTCCACTAGTAGGATGACAGGTACTCTCCACTAGTAGGATGACAGGTACTCTCCACTAGTAGGATGACAGGTACTCTCCACTAGTAGGATGACAGGTACTCTCCACTAGTAGGATGACAGGTACTCTCCACTAGTAGGATGACAGGTACTCTCCACTAGTAGGATGACAGGTACTGTCCACTAGTAGGATGACAGGTACTCTCCATTAGTAGGATGACAGGTACTGTCCACTAGTAGGATGACAGGTAATGTCCACTAGTAGGATGACAGGTACTGTCCACTAATAGGATGACAGGTACCCTCCACTATTAGGATGACAGGTACTCTCCACTAGTAGGATGACAGGTACTGTCCACTAGTAGGATGACAGGTACTCTCCACTAGTAGGATGACAGGTACTGTCCACTAGTAGGATGACAGGTACTGTCCACTAGTAGGATGACAGGTACTCTCCACTAGTAGGATGACAGGTACTCTCCACTAGTAGGATGACAGGTACTCTCCACTAGTAGGATGACAGGTACTGTCCACTAGTAGGATGACAGGTACTGTCCACTAGTAGGATGACAGGTACTGTCCACTAGTAGAATGACAGGTACTGTCCACTAGTAGATGACAGGTACTGTCCACTAGTAGGATGACAGGTACTGTCAACTAGTAGGATGACAGGTACTGTCCACTAGTAGGATGACAGGTACTGTCCACTAGTAGGATGACAGGTACTGTCCACTAGTAGGATGACAGGTACTGTCCACTAGGGATGAGGATGTCCACTGTAGGATGAGGTACTCCACTAGTAGGATGACAGGTACTCTCCACTAGTAGGATGACAGGTACTCTCCACTAGTAGGATGACAGGTACTCTCCACTAGTAGGATGACAGGTACTCTCCACTAGTAGGATGACAGGTACTCTCCACTAGTAGGATGACAGGTACTCTCCACTAGTATGATGACAAGTACTCTCCACTAGTAGGATGACAAGTACTCTCCACTAGTAGGATGACAGGTACTCTCCACTAGTAGGATGACAGGTACTGTCCACTAGTAGGATGACAGGTACTGTCCACTAGTAGGATGACAGGTACTGTCCACTAGTAGGATGAGAGGTACTCTCCACTAGTAGGAAGACAGGTACTCTCCACTAGTAGGATGACAGGTACTCTCCACTAGTATGATGACAGGTACTGTTAAACTAGTAGGATGACAGGTACTCTCCACTAGTAGGATGACAGGTACTCTCCACTAGAAGGATGACAGGTACTGTCCACTAGTAGGATGACAGGTACTGTCCACTAGTAGGATGACAGGTACTGTCCACTAGTAGGATGACAGGTACTGTCCACTAGTAGGATGACAGGTACTCTCCACTAGTAGGATGAGAGGTAGTCTCCACTAGTAGGATGACAGGTACTCTCCACTAGTAGGATGACAGGTACTCTCCACTAGTAGGATGGCAGGTACTCTCCACTAGTAGGATGACAGGTACTCTCCACTAGTAGGATGACAGGTACTCTCCACTAGTAGGATGACAGGTACTCTCCACTAGTAGGATGACAGGTACTCTCCACTAGTAGGATGACAGGTACTCTCCACTAGTAGGATGACAGGTACTCTCCACTAGTAGGATGACAGGTACTGTCCACTAGTAGGATGACAGGTACTGTCCACTAGTAAGATGACAGGTACTGTCCACAAGTATAGGATGATAGGTACTGTCCACAAGTACAGAAGGATGACAGATACTGTCCATAAGTATAGCAGAATGACAGGTACTGTCCACTAGTAGGATAACAGGTACTGTCCATTAGTAGGACGACAGGTACTGTCCACTAGTAGGATGACAGGTACTGTCCACTAGTAGGATGACAGGTACTGTCCACTAGTAGGATGACAGGTACTCTCCACTAGTAGGATGACAGGTGCTGTCCTCAAGTATATGATGACAGGTACTGTCCACAAGTATAGAAGGATGACAGATACTGTCCACAAGTATAGCAGGATGACAGTTACTGTCCACAAGTACAGTAGCATGACAGCTACTGTCCACAATTATAGCAGGATGGCAGGTACTGTCCACAAGTATAGTAGGATAGAAGGTACTGTTAACAAGTGGATAGCAGGTACTGCTACAAGTATGGTTGAATGACAGGTATTGCCCAAACATGGTAGGATGGCAAGTAATGCCCATAATTATGGTGGAAAGGCAGATACTTTCCACAAGTATGGTGGAGAGGCAGGTACTTTCCACAAGTATAGTGGAGAGGCAGGTACTTTCTACAAGTATAGTGGAGAGGCAGATACTTTCCACAAGTATAGTGGAGAGGCAGGTACTTTCCACAAGTATAGTGGAGAGGCAGGTACTTTCCACAAGTATAGTGGAGAGGCAGGTACTTTCCGCAAGTATGGTGGAGAAGCAGGTACTTTCTACAAGTATGGTGGAGAGGCAGATACTTTCCACAAGCATGGTGGAGAAGCAGGTACTTTCCACAAGTATGGTGGGAAGCTAGATACCTCCGACACACTGACACACACACACCAGTCTTCCTTGCCTCTCAGTACAAACTAAGACATTAACACCAGGACAAACACTAGATCAGAGCCTCGTCTCACCTCACTCTTATCTGACTGAGTTACATCTTGTTTAGTAAATAAATCTGTCGTAGGTATGGGAGAGACTAGTGCAGTACACATACTCCACCCACCATCATAGGTGTATGTCTGTACTCACCTAGTTATTGCTGGGGATGATTCATAGCTCCTGGCCCCGCCTCTTCGCTGGTCGCCACTAGGTCCCCTCTCTTCCTGCTCCATGAGCTTAAGTACCCCTGGCTATCTTCAAGACGGCACTGGACAGGCACCTAAAGTCAGTACCTGACCAGCCGGACTGTGGTTCGTACGTCAGTTTGCGTGCGGCCAGCAGTAACAGCCTGGTTGATCATACCCTGATCCACCACGAGGCCTGGTCTCAGAGCCTCGGGGGCGTTGATCCCCGAAACCCTCTCCAGGTTATCTCTTCTTTAAAGCTATGTATAAATCGTGTCTCCACTACATCACTCTCCTGATTGTTCCGCTTCCTGAAAACTCTATGACTGAAGAAATACTTCTTAACATCCCCGTGACTCATCTGAGTGTACTCACCTAGTTGTGGTTGCAGGGGTCGAGGCATAGCTCCTGGCCCCGCCTCTTCACTGGCCGCTACTGGGTCACTCTCCCTGCGCCATGAGCTTTATCATACCTCTTCTTAAAGCTATGTATGGAACCTGCCTCCACTACATCGCTTCACAAGCTATTCCACTTCCCGACCACTCTGTGACTGAAGAAATACTTCCTAACATCCCTGTGATTCATCCGAGTCTTCAATTTCCAACTGTGTCCCCTTGTTGCTGTGTCCCATCTCTGGAACATTCTGTCTCTGTCAACCTTGTCAATTCCTCTCAGTATTTTATATGTCGTTATCATGTCCCCCCTATCTCTCCTGTCCTCCAGTGTCGTCAGGTCAATTTCCCTTAACCTCTCCTCGTAGGACATACCCCTTAGCTCCGGGACTAGTCTTGTTGCAAACCTTTGCACTTTCTCTAGCTTCTTTACGTGCTTGGCTAGATGTGGGTTCCAAACTGGTGCTGCATACTCCAGTATGGGCCTAACGTACACAGTGTACAGAGTCCTGAACGATTCTTTATTAAGATGTCGGAATGCTGTTCTTAGGTTTGCTAGGCGCCCATATGCTGCAGCAGTTATTTGGTTGATGTGCGCCTCAGGAGACGTGCCTGGTGTTATACTCACCCCAAGATCTTTTTCCTTGATTGAGGTTTGTAGTCTCTGGCCCCCTAGACTGTACTCCGTCTGCGGTCTTCTTTGCCCTTCCCCAATCTTCATGACTTTGCACTTGGTGGGGTTGAACTCCAGGAGACAATTGCTGGACCAGGCTTGCAGCCTGTCCAGATCCCTTTGTAGTTCTGCCTGGTCCTCGTCCGATTGAATTCTTCTCATCAACTTCACATCAACTGCAAACAGGGACACTTTGGAGTCTATTCCTTCCGTCATGTCGTTCACAAATACCAGAAACAGCACGGTCCTAGGACTGACCCCTGTGGAACCAAACTCGTCACCGGCGCCCACTCTGACACCTCGCCACGTACCATGGCTCGCTGCTGTCTTCCTGACAGGTATTCCCTGATCCATTGTAGTGCCTTCCCTGTTATCCCTGCCTGGTCCTCCAGCTTCTGCACTAATCTCTTGTGTGGAACTGTGTCAAACGCCTTCTTACAGTCCAAGAATATGCAATCTACCCACCCCTCTCTCTCTTGTCTTACTGCTGTCACCCTGTCATAGAACTCCAGTAGGTTTGTGACACAGGATTTCCCGTCCTTGAAACCGTGTTGGCCGTCGTTGATAAGCTCATTCCTTTCTAGGTGCTCCACCACTCTTCTCCTGATAATCTTCTCCATGACCTTGCATACTATACATGTCAGTAACACTGGTCTGTAGTTTAGTGCTACGTTTCTGTCTCCTTTTTTAAAAATTGGAACTACATTTGCTGTCTTCCATACCTCAGGTAGTTGCCCTGTTTCGATAGACGTGTTGTGTGTGTGTGTGTGTGTGTGTGTGTGTGTGTGCGCTTAACAACAAATAAGCAACTTTAAGAGGGTGTGCGACAGGTTTGGCAGTGTGAGCGTGCTGAACTGGCCTCCACGCCACTCCGGCCTGGGATTGGCTCTTACGGCAGCGTTGAATTCTCCAGGAATTTCCGGAGATGCTGGCGGAAATGATTGTGCAATCACAGCGCTTGTTGACAACCGCCTCGGGGACCATCAGAAGACACGCTCAGGCATCACTTGCTATATCCTTAGTCAGAAATCACTGAGTAAACAGCACGCACGCGCACGAGCGCGCACACACAAGACGATAAAACTCTCCGAGCAGGGAGACTATGAACCTAGTAGCTGCCAGGGAAGAGGCGGGGCCAGGAGCTGAGACTAGACCCCTGCAACCACAAACAGGTTAGTACAGGGGGAGACCTGATTACAACATACAAGACACTCAGATGATTTGATAAAGTGTACTGGGAACAAGTGTGTGAACAATAACAAACAGCAACAAGGCAGCAGTGTTAGAAGTAAAAGGCATTAGTAAGATTTGTTTTTCAAGCGGCTAACTCCATACACAGCCTTAAGAATAGGTATGACAATGACTATGAGTCTATGCCAGTTAAGGAGAAGCTCCATACTGTGTATTGTTTCCCCTCCAGCAGTCACTCAATAAAATGAAAAGCCGACCAGCAAAAATGAAAATATCCACCATCATTCATTCAACAGCCGTCTTACTGGTGCTCAGATATCACAGTACAAACAATGGAGCAGATCAAGAAGCAGGAGTGGTGAGGACACCACAGCCACCACACAAGTGACACCACAGCCACCACACAAGTGACACCACAGCCACCACACAAGTGACACCACAGCCACCACACAAGTGACACCACAGCCACCACACAAGTGACACCACAGCCACCACACAAGTGACACCACAGCCACCACACAAGTGACACCACAGCCACCACACAAGTGACACCACAACCACCACACAAGTGACACCACAGCCACCACACAAGTGACACCACAACCACCACACAAGTGACACCACAGCCACCACACAAGTGACACCACAACCACCACACAAGTGAACCACACCACCACACAAGTGACACCACAGCCACCACACAAGTGACACCACAACCACCACACAAGTGACACCACAGCCACCACACAAGTGACACCACAACCACCACACAAGTGACACCACACCACCACACAAGTGACACCACAGCCACCACACAAGTGACACCACAACCACCACACAAGTGACACCACAACCACCACACAAGTGACACCACAGCCACCACACAAGTGACACCACAACCACCACACAAGTGACACCACAACCACCACACAAGTGACACCACAGCCACCACACAAGTGACACCACAGCCACCACACAAGTGACACCACAGCCACCACACAAGTGACACCACAACCACCACACAAGTGACACCACAACCACCACACAAGTGACACCACAGCCACCACACAAGTGACACCACACCACCACACAAGTGACACCACAGCCACCACACAAGTGACACCACAACCACCACACAAGTGACACCACAACCACCACACAAGTGACACCACAACCACCACACAAGTGACACCACAACCACCACACAAGTGACACCACAACCACCACACAAGTGACACCACAGCCACCACACAAGTGACACCACAACCACCACACAAGTGACACCACAGCCACCACACAAGTGACACCACAGCCACCACACAAGTGACACCACAGTCACCACACAAGTGACACCACAGCCACCACACAAGTGACACCACAACCACCACACAAGTGACACCACAACCACCACACAAGTGACACCACAACCACCACACAAGTAACACCACAACACACACAAGTGAACCACAACCACCACACAAGTGACACCACAACCACCACACAAGTGAGACCACAGTCACCACACAAGTGACACCACAGCCACCACACAAGTGACACCACAACCACCACACAAGTGACACCACAACCACCACACAAGTGACACCACAGCCACCACACAAGTCACACCACACCACCACCACAAGTGACACCACAGACCACCACACAAGTGACACCACAGACCACCACACGAAGTGACACCACACACCACACACACCCACATCCACATCAAGTGCACCACAACCACCACACAAGTACACCCAGCACCACACAAGTGACACCACACATCATGCAGGTGAGGCACACAACCACCACATCAGAGTGGAGGCACCACAAGCCACGTCACATAGTGTCAACCAACCACGTCATCATTCAGAGTCTGGTGGTCATTCACAACAACCACGTCATCACAGAGCTGGGGCAAGTCATTCACACAACCACCATCATCAAGTGACTACAGGCGTCATTCACACACAGTCACACCACAACCACGCCATCATTCAGTGAGCTGGGGCGTCATTCACAAACACGCACACAGATCGTGGATCACACAACCACGCATCATTCAGAGTCGAGGCGTCATTACACAACCACGCACATCAGAGCTGGGGCGCACACACAACCACGCCATCATTCATGAGTCTGGGGCGTCATTCACACAACCACGTCATCTTCATGAGTCTGGTGGCTCATTCCACACACCACGCCATCAATTCATGAGTCTGGTGGCGTCATTCATCAAACCACGCATCATTCATGAGTCTGGGGCGTCATTCACACAACCACGCCATCATTCATGAGTCTGGTGGCGTCATTCACACAACCACGTCATCTTTCATGAGTCTGGTGGCGTCATTCACACAACCACGCCATCATTCATGAGTCTGGTGGCGTCATTCACACAACCACGTCATCATTCATGAGTCTGGTGGCGTCATTCACACAACCACGCCATCATTCATGAGTCTGGTGGCGTCATTCACACAACCACGCCATCTTTCATGAGTCTGGTGGCGTCATTCACACAACCACGCCATCATTCATGAGTCTGGTGGCGTCATTCACACAACCACGTCATCATTCATGAGTCTGGTGGCGTCATTCACACAACCACGCCATCATTCATGAGTCTGGTGGCGTCATTCACACAACCACGTCATCATTCATGAGTCTGGTGGCGTCATTCACACAACCACGCCATCTTTCATGAGTCTGGTGGCGTCATTCACACAACCACGCCATCATTCATGAGTCTGGTGGCGTCATTCACATAACCACGCCATCATTCATGAGTCTGGTGGCGTCATTCACATAACCACGCCATCATTCATGAGTCTGGTGGCGTCATTCACATAACCACGCCATCATTCATGAGTCTGGTGGCGTCATTCACACAACCACGAAATCATTCATGAGTCTGGTGGCGTCATTCACATAACCACGCCATCATTTATGAGTCTGATGGCGTCATTCACATAACCACGCCATCATTCATGAGTCTGGTGGCGTCATTCACATAACCACGAAATCATTCATGAGTCTGGTGGCGTCATTCACACAACCACGAAATCATTCATGAGTCTGGTGGCGTCCTTCACATAACCACGTCATCATTCATGAGTCTGGTGGCGTCATTCACACAACCACGTCATCATTCATGAGTATGGTGGCGTCATTCACACAACCACGTCATCATTCATGAGTATGGTGGCGTCATTCACACAACCACGTCATCATTCATGAGTATGGTGGCGTCATTCACACAACCACGCCATCATTTATGAGTATGGTGGCGTCATTCACACAACCACGTCATCATTCATGAGTATGGTGGCGTCATTCACACAACCACGTCATCATTCATGAGTCTGGTGGCGTCATTCACACAACCACGTCATCATTCATGAGTCTGGTGGCGTCATTCACACAACCACGCCATCATTCATGAGTCTGGTGGCGTCATTCACACAACCACGCCATCATTCATGAGTCTGGTGGCGTCATTCACACAACCACGCCATCATTCATGAGTCTGGTGGCGTCATTCACACAACCACGCCATCATTCATGAGTCTGGTGGCGTCATTCACACAACCACGCCATCATTCATGAGTCTGGTGGCGTCATTCACACAACCACGTCATCATTCATGAGTCTGGTAGCGTCATTCACACAACCACGCCATCATTCATGAGTCTGGTGGCGTCATTCACAAAACCACGCCATCATTCATGAGTCTGGTGGCGTCATTCACACAACCACGCCATCATTCATGAGTCTGGTAGCGTCATTCACACAACCACGCCATCATTCATGATTCTGGTGGCGTCATTCACATAACCACGCCATCATTCATGATTCTGGTAGCGTCATTCACACAACCACGCCATCATTCATGATTCTGGTAGCGTCATTCACACAACCACGCCATCATTCATGAGTCTGGTAGCGTCATTCACACAACCACGCCATCATTCATGATTCTGGTGGCGTCATTCACATAACCACGCCATCATTCATGATTCTGGTAGCGTCATTCACACAACCACGCCATCATTCATGATTCTGGTGGCGTCATTCACATAACCACGCCATCATTCATGAGTCTGGTGGCGTCATTCACACAACCACGCCATCATTCATGAGTCTGGTAGCGTCATTCACATAACCACGCCATCATTCATGAGTCTGGTGGCGTCA
The DNA here is from genome assembly GCA_009830355.1 of Cherax destructor. Lineage (NCBI taxonomy): Eukaryota > Metazoa > Arthropoda > Malacostraca > Decapoda > Parastacidae > Cherax > Cherax destructor. Next base: position 37,711 of record WNWK01004335.1, on the reverse strand, counting down.
TTCACACAACCACGCCATCATTCATTTGTCTGGTAGCGTCATTCACATAACCACGCCATCATTCATGAGTCTGGTAGCGTCATTCACATAACCACGCCATCATTAATTAGTCTGGTGGCGTCATTCACACAACCACGCCATCATTCATGAGTCTGGTAGCGTCATTCACATAACCACGCCATCATTCATGATTCTGGTGGCGTCATTCATATGGATCCTTAATAATCCTCGTGTATTAGATACCTTAATAACCCTCGTGTAGTAGATACCTTAATAACCCTCGTGTATTAGATACCTTAATAATCCTCGTGTAGTAGATATCTTAATAACCCTCGTGTAATAAATAACTTTAATAACCCTCGTGTAATAAATAACTTTAATAACCTTCGTGTAATAAATAACTTTAATAACCCTCGTGTAGTAGATAAACTATTAACCTAACAAATCTTTTTCAACATCAACTAATACGTTTAACATGTTATTTTTTATTAACACATCAGCCGTTCCCCACCAAGGTAGAGTGACCCGAGAAAGAAGAAACACCTTCACCATCATTCACTCCATCACCGCCTTGCCAGAGGCGTGCCTACACTACAATTAAAAAACTACAGCATATCTCCACCCGTCCTTCAGAGTGCAGGCACTGTACTTCCCACCTCCACCCTTCCTTCAGAGTGCAGGCACTGTACTTCCCACCTCCACCCTTCCTTCAGAGTGCAGGCACTGTACTTCCCACCTCCAGGACTCAAGTCCGGCTAACCAGTTTCCTTGAATCCCTTCATAAATGTTACTTTAACATGTATTATTATTAACATTACATTCACTATGTGGATGTTAAACTCGTAGTGGTTACACAGTGTCTGGGGAATTAGAAGACAGTCAGGTTCTAGCCAAGAAAGGGGGTATTAGGATCAAGACATTATATTTATGTGAAGCGTTAAACCTGTGAGGATACACTGCTCAAGGAAGCCTTGCAGTGTGAGCTTCATAACAACTTCTCAGCGGGACTACAAGTCGGACTTGCGCTACAACGTCAGGCTTAGGGATCACCAGCAAGGAGATTAGCGCTCAACAGTCAAGCAACCTTCCTTCAGCGGGGACTACAACAGTCAAGGAACTCCCAGCGGGACTACAACAGTCAAGACCTTCCTCAGCGGGGACTACAACTCAGGAACCTTCCTTCAGCGGGGACTACAACAGTCAAGGAACCTTCCTTCAGCGGGGACTACAACAGTCAAGGAACCTTCCTTCAGCGGGGACTACAACAGTCAAGGAACCTTCCTTCAGCGGGGACTACAACAGTCAAGGAACCTTCCTTCAGCGGGGACTACAACAGTCAAGAACCTTCCTTCAGCGGGGACTACAACAGTCAAGGAACCTTCCTTCAGCGGGGACTACAACAGTCAAGGAACCTTCTCAGCGGGGACTACAACAGTCAAGGAACCTTCCTTCAGCGGGGACTACAACAGTCAAGAACCTTCCTTCAGCGGGGACTACAACAGTCAAGGAACCTTCCTTCAGCGGGGACTACAACAGTCAAGGAACCTTCCTTCAGCGGGGACTACAACAGTCAAGGAACCTTCAGCGGGACTACAACAGTCAAGGAACCTTCCTTCAGCGGGACTACAACAGTCAAGAACCTTCCTTCAGCGGGGACTACAACAGTCAAGAACCTTCCTTCAGCGGGACTACAACAGTCAAGGAACCTTCCTTCAGCGGACTACAACAGTCAAGAACCTCTTCAGCGGGACTACAACAGTCAAGAACCTCCTCAGGGGGACTACAACAGTCAAGGAACCTTCCTTCAGCGGGGACTACAACAGTCAAGGAACCTTCCTTCAGCGGGGACTACAACAGTCAAGGAACCTCCTCAGCGGGGACTACAACAGTCAAGGAACCTCCTTCAGCGGGGACTACAACAGTCAAGGAACCATCCTTCAGCGGGGACTACAACAGTCAAGGAACCTTCCTAGCGGGACTACAACAGTCAAGCAACCTTCCTTCAGCGGGGACTACAACAGTCAAGGAACCTTCCTTCAGCGGGGACTACAACAGTCAAGGAACCTTCCTTCAGCGGGGACTACAACAGTCAAGGAACCTTCCTTCAGCGGGGACTACAACAGTCAAGGAACCTTCCTCAGCGGGGACTACAACAGTCAAGGAACCTTCCTTCAGCGGGGACTACAACAGTCAAGGAACCTTCCTTCAGCGGGGACTACAACAGTCAAGGAACCATCCTTCAGCGGGGACTACAACAGTCAAGGAACCTCCTCAGCGGGGACTACAACAGTCAAGGAACCTTCCTTCAGCGGGGACTACAACAGTCAAGGAACCTTCCTTCAGCGGGGACTACAACAGTCAAGGAACCTTCCTTCAGCGGGGACTACAACAGTCAAGGAACCTTCCTACAGCGGGGACTACAACAGTCAAGGAACCTTCCTTCAGCGGGGACTACAACAGTCAAGGAACCATCCTACAGCGGGGACTACAACAGTCAAGGAACCTTCCTTCAGCGGGGACTACAACAGTCAAGGAACCTTCCTTCAGCGGGGACTACAACAGTCAAGGAACCATCCTTCAGCGGGGACTACAACAGTCAAGGAACCATCCTTCAGCGGGGACTACAACAGTCAAGGAACCTTCCTTCAGCGGGGACTACAACAGTCAAGGAACCATCCTTCAGCGGGGACTACAACAGTCAAGGAACCTTCCTACAGCGGGGACTACAACAGTCAAGGAACCTCCTTCAGCGGGGACTACAACAGTCAAGGAACCTCCTTCAGCGGGGACTACAACAGTCAAGGAACCTTCCTTCAGCGGCGACTACAACAGTCAAGGAACCATCCTTCAGCGGGGACTACAACAGTCAAGGAACCATCCTTCAGCGGGGACTACGTGAGTTTACTTACTGAGCTCAAACTATTTTTTTTCTCCTCAGCAGAGATTGTTTTCATTGTTGATAACTGAGACTTGTGCAACATTTTGGTATCTTTATTATGAAAACGTTTCGCACCGCAGTGGCTTCTTCAGTCCAATACAAAGCAGAGAGGTGTAAGGAGAGGTGGAGCTGAGGTAATCAGTCCCTCAGCCTTTAGTCGATGTGTTCTCATCGACTCCAGGCTGAAGGACCCATTACCTCAAACTACTCCTCCTCATCTTTCAATTTTCTCTACATTGGACTGAAGAAGCCACTGCGTGGGGCGAAACGTTTCCATAAAAAAGATACCAAAATGTTGTACACGTGTCTCAATTATCAAATTGTCGGGTTTGTAAACCATTTATTCACAATCCTTTCTCCCTCATTCCCATAATGCACCAGAGAGTTTTCCTTTTTTTCCAAGCTCAACTTAAGGTTAGATTTCATTCAATTCTTTAATTATAAACTCTGTTGGTGGTGAGGTTCGGACGTGTCTGGCTGTTGCATCTCTTGAGTGGTGATCACTACTTCTTGCCACTAGTGTTTGGTTGAGTGTGGGTGTGGTTGTTGGCGGTGTGACCATGATAGTGCCACGGATCCGTCGCCATAACTGTGTTGGGATAGTGTGATTTGTTTTGTAACATGGCGGGTGACGTGTTGCCGTGTTATACACAATGTCGGGCACTGAGGACGAGGAACTGGTGACGTTATGTTGGTCCTTCTTTATCAAGTTTGGCCAAGTTTGACGGTAAGAAGTTAGTGGTGTCGGCTAAAACATCTGTTCCGATAATGGGTACTTCAGACTACCATATGACTGTAGCGGTGAGGAATGTGACATTTGAGATAGAGCTGGAAGACTCAGTGTATGTGGCAACGCTATGTAAAGTTGTATAGTTTTGCTCCCTCCACTGTGCTCAGGAAGGTAGGGAGGTTCTGTTAGTGGTGCTATTGTGGAGCAGATGACGTTACCCATATATATGTCGTACCGAATAGGCAAAATTGGTCAATTAGCAAGAATTCATTTAAAATTAAATCTTTTCTAAAAAAAATTATTATACGTTTAAAGATATATTTTTTTAATTTATGTTTATGTAAAAATTAGTAATTTTGTACCAAAAGAACCTTAGAAAACTTACCTAACATTAGAACAAGCGCAATTTAATTTAGCTTAATCCAACTAAATATATTTTAGATAAGTTTGCAATAATTTAATAACAAACAAACAAAATGAAATATATTTTTTTCGTTAGGTTCAGAATAATTTTTGCGAAATTATTCAATACACAAATTTTCGCTTGCCTTATTCGGCAAGAAAAGTGTTGCTATTTAAGCCAAAATAGCAAGTTTTACCTATTCGGCACGACACACACACACACATATATATATATATATATATATATATATATATATATATATATATATATATATATATATATATGCAAAAAGATCACAGTAAACAGGTGATATCAAAATATGCAAGAAAACCACTATGATTTACTAAGTTTCTTATCTGAAGAACTGGTTAATTATGATTTACCATTGCCAGTTCCTACTATCATTAAACTTATTAAACTTTGTATTGTTGATGCAAAATTTGTATTTAATGATGAGTTTTACACTCAGAAGTTTGGTATGGCAATGGGAAATCCTCTTTCACCTGTTCTTAGTAACTTATACTATATGGAATTTTTCGAAACAAGATTGCTTAACACTATCCTTCCCAATAGAGCTAAGTGGTATAGATATGTTGATGATATTTTGTGCCTTATGCCTAAGGAAGTAGATATAAACCATTTCCTTGTTAAATTAAATAGCTTAGCTCATTCTATAAATTTTACTGTTGAATTCGAAGTAAATAACTCATTGCCTTTCCTAGATGTTTTTATTATTAAGGGTAACATTGATTTTAAATTTAAAATTTACAGAAAACCTACAAATAATTGTTCCTATGTACACTATTACTCTTCACATCAAGATAGAGTTAAAGTGTCGGTTTTTTCTTCAATGTTTTTGAGAGCTTTACGTATTTGTAGTCCAGAGTTCATAGATGAAGAAATCTCTAAAATTTATGAAATAGCTAATGATTTAAAATACCCAAGTAACATAATTGATAAATCTTTTAAAATAGCTAGGAATACTTTTACAATCCAAAAGGGACAACCAACCTTATTCAACCAAAAATATGTTGGTTCTCCTTACCATGAAAACTTGGTTGATATGCCTTCCTTTCTTAAGAATTTTAATATCAAAGTTGTATTTAAAAATCTTGATACAGTAAAAGACTTTTGATAAAAATTCCCCCAAAATGCTGACGGATGTGTCTATAAGATTCCCTGTAAAATATGCGATAAAGTTTATTATGGTCAAACTGGTAAAAGTCTTGAACTAAGATTAAAACAACATAAATATAGCATTAGAACTGGACAAGATTCTAATGCTCTATTTATTCATGCGAGAGATTTTAACCATCCAATTGATTTTCAAAATGCTGAGAAGGTTGTATCAAGCAAGTCCATGGTTGAGAGAAATATAATAGAATCATGTTTCATTAAAAGCAATTTTGAAAATAATATGAATATTTCTTTTGGTTTATATAAATTGGATTCATTTATAATTAATAAAATTTGGGAAGAATTTAATGATAAATTGGACTAATCTTAATTCTTGGGAAGAGTTTCAGGTCCTTTCTTATGTTCCTCTTCACAGAGTCGTGCGATGTTACGCTACTGTGAGGTGTAGTCTTTGTTAGTGTGATGTGACTGTGAGGTGTAGTCTCGCCCTTATATAAGCCCTTCTTGTCATGTTTCCTGTTATAGTTCCTTGATAATGTGAGTAGTCACGAAAGCGCTTGGAATTCTTCTATTTTTTCATAGTGGTTTTCTTGCATATATATATATAAATATATATATATATATATATATATATATATATATATATATATATATATATATATATATATATATATATAATATATATCAATAACGACACTGCGACTAGCCAAGGATTCGAACCTATGCTGCTTTGGCCCGCCTCATGGTAAGCGAAAACAAATGACGCTCTAACCAACAGGACCACACAATCCTCAAGAATGACGCACCCAGCCAAGCTAGGTGTTTTACGTCATCCGAGGACATACGGTGGTGTGGGTGCCTCTTAGATAATTTCATTCTCCTCCCTGTTTGGTGTACTAGCCTAACGAGCAGTATTTTATATTATTGTACCCACAAACGAGTGGTATTGATCAATAACAACACTGCGACTAGCCAAGGATTCGAACCCATGCTGGTTTGGCCCACCTCATAAAAAGCAAAAACACATGACGCTCTTATAGGATTGCGCGGTCCTGTGGGTTAGAGCGTCATGTGTTTTCGCTTTCGCTTACCATGAGGCGGGCCAAAGCATCATGGGTTCGAATCATTGGCTAGTCGCAGTGTTATTGATAAATACCACTCTTGTTTTTACAATAAAATATATATATATATACGTATATATATATATATATATATATATATATAATATATATATATATATATATATATATATATATATATATATATATGTATATGTGTGATATATATATATTTATATATATATATATATGTATATGTGTGTATATATATATATATATATATATATTTTATATATTAGGGATATATATATATATATATATATATATATATATATATATATATATATATATATATATATATAATATATATATATATATATATATATATATATTGATCCAGTCACCACCCCTTACCTGACCCCTTACCTGTCACCAACTAGAAAAGTATCCATCTCGACCACAGCTAATAACCTCTGACCTCTGCCGAGTAACGAACATAAATAGATGATGGTGTGGTCTCCAAAAACAAAGATGATATATATGTCATCCTTCCTTGTTTACGGAGACCACACCATCGTCTATTTATGTTCGTTACTCAGCAGAGGTTATTATCTGTCGTAGCTGTGGTCGAGATGGATACTTTTCTAGTTGGTGACAGGTAAGGGGTGGTGACTGGTTCAATATTATTTCTGATGAGGATTTCCCGGTTCTACTGGTGAGTCTAGGGGATGCCTGTGTCGGGATCACGAGGGGTGCTAGTAGTTTGCCTCCCGGTGGTCGTGGAAACTTCTGACTTAGAGGTAGGAGTGGTGAGTGGGAAGTCCCCTAGGTATGGGGTTGCTTAATAATTGTAACCAGTCAACTAAAACGAAAGGCAGGAAAAGTCAGCATACAGATCAGCATAAATATTATGATGACTTCAAATTGAGATTACTTAAGTCAATAGTTAGACAAATTGTGAAAGGTTATAAACGCCTCAGGACTCTCCAAATGCTCAAATTATTTCATGAAGCCTCTCTTGGTGCTGTAAGAGAAAAAAAATAACTGAGCTTAGACAAAATGACGGGAAAAAGGTTGTTAGTGGACTAAATCAACACATTCCCCTGAGGAAAGCATGCAAAGGTATTAACAAAATAATTGGAAAATGGAATAGGCAAGTTGCTCACCCAAATCCAATGCACAAGGCTAATTAGTTAATTAGGAATTAGGAACAAGTTTCTAGGTATAACATGTTACCACTACATATCAAGAAGGACTTAGAAAAGTTCAATAATAGATGTAATATTATCCAATTTATGCTAAACATACAGCACGATAAGTGTGATACCTTATATACCAAATATGAACCAGATGCTGCCCTCACCAGGGGCAAAGTCAGTGTTCCTGGAGACGACGCTGTCAACTATGACATTATTAGATTCCTAAAACGTGTATCTGGTAACCCACTGTTAGAACTGTACAATATGAGTTATATTATGGATCAGTTACCTTCCTCGTGGATCAATAGCATTATTGTACCAATTCCCAAACCTAATCAACATGTGTTTCTTCCTATAACACTGACTAACTGTCTCTGTAAAACATTTTGAAGAATGATACTTAACAGATTACTATACAAAAGGAACACGTCACCCAGTATTAATGAATTCACACATTGCAAAGGTGTACCAAATTGTGTCGCAACACCTTTAACTGTACATGGGGACGCAAGGCACAAATACACGACTCTTCTCAATATTAATAATGCTTTCGATGTTGCAAATAGAGAAGACATTTTGCATGAACTAGTTAAAATGGACGTTGGTGGTCTACTCTTACAGTGGATACTTGTGTACCTCACTAACAGAAACTCAGCTACATTGTTTCACGGATACAAAAGTGAAAGTAAAGAAATGCAACTTGGCACTCCCCAAGGCAGTGTATTAAGTCCTATACTATTTAATGTATTAATCAGTGACCTAGTTAAATCTATACCAGATACTCCCAGCAATATCACAGCTATGCTGATGATATTCTTGTGCATACTAAAACGCATCGTGAGATGCAAACTACTCGAAATCATATACAGACGCCCTGTGATGCTCTTGTACTTGGAATTTCTACAGAAAAGACCCAAGTGTTTAAGTCACATTGGGAATGTCAGGTTTCTACAAGTGCTTTTGTAGAAACTTTGCAGATGTAGTAGCCCCCCTAACCTCACTTACCATTCACAAGAATAAATTTTATTGGACCCCAGATTGATAAACGTCTCTTGTGCACTGCACCCATTCTCCTGTCTCCCGATTTTTTAAAACATTTTGTAATACAGGTTGATGCCTGAGAGTTATTACTACAAGCGTTCGAGGAGGGTTGTTAGCAGCCTGTGGTGTATTACTTAGCCAAGTATCAGGCCCATCAATGGGCATATTCAACCATAGAGAAAGAGGTCCTGGCCCTGATACTTGTGCTGGAGCATTTTGACGTCTTCTTGGAAAATTCATCTCATATGGTCACTGTCTAGTGACCACAACCTCCTCACATATCTCAGTGCCATGAAGAATCATACCCGACTGATGCGATGGAGTCTGAGGCTGCAACCTTACATCTCCATCCACCACACAGACGGAAAAGATAATATTCTGGCGGACGCTTTATCTCATATATAGGTTAGGATGTGGTAGGGACCATATGGGGAGTAAGCTGTCTTTTCCCTTATGATCATGAGTTCTTGTTAATCTGGCCATAAGGTTTTTTTTTAGTGAAGGGACACTTGATATCTACCGCAAGTGCCTTGAACATACATTAGCTCTACTTTCTGCTGTCCCGCTCTGAGGTTGTGTCTGACGGGAAATTGTTAGTTGAACACTACTCAATAAACTGGATGGTTGAGAGGAAGGCGGTTCCATTAGTGTTTGTGCCATAGTGGCCCACTACCCATGGAGGAGATGCCTATCCTGGCTATTAGAGCCCTTTTAGGGTGGGGGTGTGGCATGCTACGAGTATCTTACATTTCATTCGGCGTATGTCACACTCCCATATAGGCTGCCTCCCAACCAGCAAACTAGATGCTAAAGATTTAACGATCTAATAGGGACCCCGTCGTTATATCAGTACCTCGGTTCATCGACCAATCACAGACAAGCCCGCAGAACTGTGAAGCAATGTGGTTCACTTGTGACAAGAGTTTTGGCAGACTTTTCCGGACTGCTGGTCGCCCACGGTGAATGGTGCTTGCATTGTGCCATTTTGACCACCGTGTTGAATACTTGCTCTTACATTATTGTACATAGTGTATTATTATTATTATTATTATTATTATTATTATTATTATTATAAAAAGAAGTGCTAAACCCACTTGGGTATATAATACCGACAAGAAAACAATTAGACACATGTGTAACATCTGGGTATCTTTATCATTAAGATACCCAGATGTTACATATGTCTAATTTATAGTGTAAATAGTATCCATATTGTAAATAGCAGCTTGCTTCTTAGGTGAAGGAAATACAAGTGATATATAACCCTCTGGTGTGTGTTGCTCGCTCCACTACTGGTTATCACATTACAAGGTGCGCAGCCATAATACGCCTGTGTTCGTAATAGACTGCAACTCACTTATAACCAACTTTTTTAGTGGTAATAAGACAATTTTTTTTAGATTGTATTCTATACTGTATTGTGTAGCCAAACTATATGAAGTAATTGTAAAATACGAAATGACTAATATTTCTTTCTAGTGATGTAACAATGGTCAGCTGGGTCTGATAAAGACCCATTGTGACCTCTGTAATCCTGTTTTTTTACTTTGCGCTACCACTCACAGCATGAGCTGCGGGGGACAATAAATTAGTTGCTCAGATGGCACAACTAACTGGATGATGGTGTGGCTGACTACAACACTGGACCAGTGCTCCCAAATGGATGGTTCTAATTCAGTGGCCGTGTCTGAGTTTCTTCCTCAGTGGCGACATTATCCCCACCAGGGGATGGGCTGAGGCGAAGAAGGGCCTGGTGGTAGGTGGAACAATTGTGGTAGTGGTGCCGTTGACAAAGTCTGTGGGCAAAGGTGTTACCTCCCAGTTGATGATACTACTGCACCTCCTGGTGGTATGGACCAGCTGTCTCTTGGTCTGCGGCTGAAGTTGGCGAGTGTTACCTGTGCGGAATGTCCCCAGTGGAGCGACGCTGGAGAGGGGTGTGATGGCAGATGTAAACAAGGGTTTGACAGACTCACAGGTGGATGTGGACGTACTGACGCCAACCCAGTATGTGACGGAGATGATCAGTATAGTGGGAACCTGTTAGGAACGCTGACCCTCAGATAGGCAGGACAAGAGGTGACGGAAGGTACTTCTAAGAAGTGCATATCTGACGACTGAAACATTTAACATAAATTGTTTGTGTTGATTTGAACGTGTGAAGACCTTTGTTATAGGTGGGTGTTCAAGTGTGGTGATGTGGATGGTCTGCAGTCGTATGAGTTCATTGGCCTGGTTGGCAAGAATCTCGCTTCACACACTGAGTGTCTGTGGTTCGATCCCAGGCAAGGGTGGAAACACTAGGCGTTTTTCCTTACACCTGCCGTCCCTGTTCACCTAGCAGTAAGTAGGTACCCGGCTGTTACTCGACTAGTGTGGGTCGCATCCTGAGGTACAAGACTGAAGGACCACAATGGAAATAAGACAGTCCTCGAATACACTTTGACTTTCTTGGGTTATCCTGGGTGGCTAACCCTCCGGGGTTAAAAATCCGAACAAAATCTTATAACCATTTTATAATACATACTTCGCCTGATGTGTGAATCCTGGGTTTATAGTTTATATTTTACAATGAATGTTTGTGATAATTAATGTCTATCGTCCGGGTGGGGTGGACCGAATGGAGAAAATCCGCTTCCTAGATGATTCTTTAGTTCATTATATAGTGGCACTGCCTGGGATGTGTTGGTGGAGGGAGAGTAGATGTGATGTGTCCTCTGCTGATAGTTCCTTACATCCCACGAACTTGGTGACCCTTATGTGTATGGCGGAGTTGAGTGATGTGCCGCACGCACTGCATTACACTTTCAATGGTCTAAGTCGGACCGAAACGTCGTCATAAGTGTCTTTCTCATATGTGCTGGTTATTTGTGTATTGTTCCAGTCACGGTATTGTGCCTTTCATTAGCAAGACGGATAGGGATCTTGGCTAAGTCGATGCACATGACTGGTGCGGATTCTGTTCGGGCGGATCGGATCTTTCCCATCCTGTGATGGTGCGCGAATGGTTTGAGGGGCTACCCACTATGAAATACTCTAGCTACCCACTATGAAATACATCTACTGTCGAAGGTGGAAGTGCTTAAGGTGACAGAGGTATTCCAGGTGCGTAGGTTGCATCACCTGGCATCACTGTCCTCCTTATGCACAATCTTCCATCCTGAATTTAAGTATAGCAGTAAGGTCTAGGGTAGTCTGTCAAACAGCTGGTGCTATTTCTCTTACATAGATGGCGTGATATTCAACAACAGTTGTTTGAATCATCAGGTTAAGTGACACGGGGACTGTCACTAAACTGCTTCTTCTATCATTTTTGGGTCTACCTGGAGTTTACCTGGAAGGTGTTTCGGGGGGTCAACGTCCCCGAGGCCCAGTCCTTGACCAGGCCTCCCGGTGTACATAATATTTAGTTAGCTATATTCAATATCCAAGACATAAATACATACGTATATATCTATATATACTGTATATATGGTATATATTACAGTGGAACCTTGGTACTTGAACAGCTCTGTACTCGAACACTTTGTTAGGTAAAAAAAAATCGCTCGGCAGTCGACCGTTTGCTCGGCACTCGACCAAACAAACACGACCTGCCAGAACATGTGCGTCAGTCTTCCCACAGTTGTCACTCAGTCCAAAACTCCGCTGAACTTCACTGTAAACTAATTCGTGTTTCTTCGCATTTTTGGTTGTTTTTTTTATATTTGTATAAATAAATCACCATGGGACCTAAGAAGATTGGTGATAACAAAACATGGTATAAATAATATCAGCGCATTTGTGAAAGCATATTAGACCCACCAGTTGACGTGTATTGGACGCGTGACGTGGTTTGTTTACTCTTTATCATCATCAAAAATCGAACATTTCCGCTACTTTGAGCTCAATTTCAAGGTACTTTTATTCTGTAAACCATTCAAAATCATCTCTATTTCTGTAATATATCTTTCATTCTATCAAATGAGACCACGAAAACGAGAATACAATCATAAATACCATATGAAAACACACGGCAAAGTCGATATAAGTTTATTTTTGGGGGTCTGAAACGGATTAACCAAATTTATATTATTCCTTATGGGAAAAATTCGTTCGATATTAGAACAGATCGGCACTCGAACAGCTTTCTGGAAAGAATTAAGTTCGAGTACCGAGGTTCTACTGTATTGGGCTTGATCCTAGGATGGCAACAGAGGTGACCTGCTACGCAGGCAAACCCTCTCGTCAGCTCACCCTCGACATTCAACCTGGGAAATACAGTGTCTGAGTTCCCTTGGACTGCATAAATAGGGATTTCCTGGGTGACAGTTTTGACTGCCCATATAGATGTGATAGGATTGAAGTATAAGTTTATTCCTAAGTAGTTCAATGTTCTTTTAATAAATCCATCAATTTCTATCAGGTTGGTTTAATTTACGTATAATCTATAAGTGCAGGAACGTTTCTCTTTTTGTAAGTGATAACGTAAGAGTTAGTGCATGATATGTATGGGTTTTTTTTGCGAGCACCCTTCGTGAAAGTGCCTCCCAACTGCTAAGGATGGTCTTGAGTTAGTGGATCCTGTGCTTAGGCCGAAGCGTGTTTTCAGCAGATTGTTGGTTGTGCAGGGTTCTGTAAGAGCCACCTGACTGTCCTACTCGAATTTGTGCGATGGTCGTTAGTGGGGGCTGCAGTGTTCGCATATTTTGGACTTGGGTTACCACCTGTCTGTGGACTGCGATGTTCTATCATAGTCTTGTGCCGGGGAAACATCCGAGGATATGTAGCCTTTAGTTACCATTCCGGTGGTCGATAATCTGGGACAACCTGAGGTTTATTCACGCTCCCTTGCAGAATGTGAAGGTAGTTTGAACCCAAATTAAGTTGTAATAAACAACTGTCAATGAATAAAAAGAAGGGTGGACGAGGGGCTCGAACCGTGGTCCGTAAATTGACAGTGCCTTCACGTTGAGTGCAGTTGTACAAATGAATCCTGACTGACAACTGCCTTGAGATGTGTAAACAGCTGGTGACCTCTTTACATCAGATTTATTTTTGTCCGCGCTTGTGGCGATTTTCTATGTTGTTTGTGGGATTTCAAGGTCTAATGTTGTGCACGTTCTTCATCTAGATGTTCAGTGGCAGTAAGAGTGCAGCAGGCAGACAGTTGTACAAGTGGTAGTGGTTTACGTGGTTGTCATGTGCTTACACTGCACAACTTGTGATAAATGATTTTCAAAACCGACAAGGTGAACATTGACACTTATGCAACATATGGGAATCTTTATTAAGGAAACGTTTCGCCACACAGTGGCTTCTTCAGTCCAATACAAAGCAGAGAGGGTAAGGAGTCGATGTGTTCAGTCCATCAGTCTTGTAGGAAGTACAGCATAGGGCGGAGTCACAGTGGAACCATCCACTAGTGTAAGAAGGTCTGGACAAGAGTTGAAGAATTCCTTGTATCAAGTTCCCATGATGTTGCAGTGTCTTGACAGATGTGATAAATGATTTTGAAAACCGACAAGTTAAAGACTGAGACACTTATGCAACATATGGATGGATTGAACATATGGATTCCAGGCTGAGGGACTGATTACCTCAAACTCCTCCTCTCCTTACCCCCTCTGCTTTGTATTGGACTAAAGAAGCCACTGTGGGGCGAAACGTTTCCTTAATAAAGATTCCCATATGTTACAGGAGTGTCTCAATCTTCAAGTGCACAACTTTCCTAGGGTGTGGATTTGGCTACTCATGACTGCACTCCTGGTCAGGACCAGGAAGGTACATGCCTGCCAGACGTAGCTGTTCACCGAGGAATCTCGTGGTTAATGAGGGTTGGTTTGGATAATTTAGTGGAGGGAAAAGTGCCTGTCCTACGTCTGGCTCCAAGCCCGCCGCTGGAGCTCACTCCACAGCTTTAAACATTAAAATGAGCTGTACCTGATGAACCTGCTCTTGTGTAAGCTGTAACTGTGTGGTGCTATGGATTGTGTGTTTAGAGGTAATCAGTCCCTCCGTCAGGCTGAGGGACTGATTACCTCAAACTACTCCTGATCTTCACCATTATTTGTATTGGACTGATGAAGCCACTGTGTGGCGAAAAGTTTCCTCAATAAAGATACCCAAGTGTTGCATATGTCTAATTTTCAACTTATACATTGATTTTTCTAGGTTTCTAACCTCCTGAGCAACACTCCTACTGAGTCTACCACTTCCTCATCCTACTCGTTCCACAACAGTGGGTAGTGGGCATGTGTAGTGGGGGCGTGTGGTGTGTAGTGGGGGCGTGTGGTGTGTAGTGGGGCGTGTGGTGTGTAGTGGGGGCGTGTGTGTGTAGTGGGGCGTGTGGTGTGTAGTGGGGCGTGTGGTGTGTAGTGGGGGCGTGTGGTGTGTAGTGGGGGCGTGTGGTGTGTAGTGGGGGCGTGTGGTGTGTAGTGGGGGCGTGTGGTGTGTAGTGGGGGCGTGTGGTGTGTAGTGGGGGCGTGTGGTGTGTAGTGGGGCGTGTGTGTGTAGTGGGGCGTGGTGTGTAGTGGGGCGTGTGGTGTGTAGTGGGGCGTGTGGTGTGTAGTGGGGCTGTGGTGAGTGGGGCGTGTGGTGTGTAGTGGGGGCGTGTGGTGTGTAGTGGGGCGTGTGGTGTGTAGTGGGGGCGTGTGGTGTGTAGTGGGGGCGTGTGGTGTAGTGGGGCGTGTGGTGTGTAGTGGGGCGTGGTGTAGTGGGCGTAGTGGGTGAGTGGGCGTGTGGTGTAGGGTGCGTAGGGTAATGGGCGGTCAGTGAGGTGAGGCGTGGTGGTTTAACAAGAGTGCACATAAGGTAACATAGCGGCGGTCAGTGCGGCCCACTCTCTTCTCTTGTCCTTATACGCTTGTACCCACGAACCTTTCCCTGCCACCTCCACTACCACTAATACTACCACCACCACCACCACTACTACTACTACCACCACACATTAAAAAGACGTTTCGCTCACCAGTTGCCTCATCACTCCAACAGAGAGAAATGCATGTGCATGTGTATGTATTATATATATACACACAGTATATATATATATATATATATATATATATATATATATATATATATATATATATATATATATATATATATATATATATATATATATAAGATAAGAGTAAGGTGATGATGGTATCAAACGATTTAAATAAAGAAAAATTGGATATCACATTGGAGAGAGGGATTATGGTAGAAGTAAATGTTTTCAGATATTTGGGAGTTGATGTGTCAGCGGATGGGTTTATGAAGGATGAGGTTAACCATAGAATTGATGAAGGAAAAAGGCGAGTGGTGCATTGAGGTATCTGTGGAGACAAAAAACGTTATCCATGGAGGCAAAGAAGGGAATGTACGAAAGTATAGTGGTACCAACACTCTTATATGGGTGTGAAGCATGGGTTGCAAATGCTGCAGCGAGGAGGAGGCTGGAGGCAGTGGAGATGTCCTGTCTAAGGGCAATGTGTGGTGTAAATATTATGCAGAAAATTCGGAATGTGGAAATTAGGAGAAGGTGTGGAGTTACTAAAAGTATTTGTCAGAGGGCTGAAGAGGGGTTGTTTAGGTGGTTTGGTCATTTAGAGAGAATGGATCAAAGTAGAATGACTTGGAGAGCGTATAAATCTGTAGGGGAAGGAAGGCGGGGTAGGGGTCGTCCTAGAAAAGGTTGGAGGGAAGGGCTAAAGGAGGTATTGTGGGCGAGGGGCTTGGACTTCCAGGAAGCATGTGTGAGCGTGTTAGATAGGAGTGAATGGAGACGAATGGTTTTTGGGACATGACGATCTGTTGGAGTGTGAGCAGAGTAACATTGTGTGAAGGGATTCAGGGAAACCAGTTAATTGATTTAGTTGGACTTGAGTCCAACTAAATCAATTAACTGGTCTGGGATAGTGACAGCTGGAAGGGACAATTCTCAACTGTCGTATATGAGCTCCTCTGCAAAGACAGTGATTATGTATGAGTGTGGTGAAAGTGTTGAATGATGATGAAAGTATTTTCTTTTTGGGGATTTTCTTTCTTTTTGGGTCACCCTGCCTCGGTGGGAGACGGCCGATTTGTTGAAAAAAAAAAAAAAAAAAAAAATAAATATATATATATATATATATATATATATATATATATATATATATATATATATATATATATGTACTCGCCTAATTGTGGTTACAGGGGTCGAGACTCAGCTCCTAGCCCCGCCTCTTCGCTGTCCGCTACTGGGTCTCTGCTCTCCCTGCTCCATGAGCTTTATTATACCTTGTCTTAAAACTATGTATGGTTCCCACCTCCACTATATCGTTCGCTAGACTATTCTACTTCCTGACTACTCTATAGCTGAAGAAATACTTCCTAACATTCCTTTGACTCATCTGAGTCTTCAGCTTCCAGTTGTGCCCCCTTGTTTCTGTGTTCCCTCTCTGGAACATCCTGTCACTATCTACCTTGTCGATTCCCCGCAGTATTTTGTATGTCGTTATCATGTCTCCTCTAACCCTTCTGTCCTCCAGTGTTGTTAGTCCTATTTCCCTCAACCTTTCTTCATAGGACAGTCCCCTGAGTTGTGGAACTAGCATTGTCGCAAACCTTTGCACTTTCTCTAATTTCTTGACGTGCTTGACCAAGTGTGGGTTCCAGACTGGTGCTGCATACTCTAGTATGGGCCTGACGTACACGGTGTACAGTGTCTTGAACGATTCCTTGTTAAGGTAACGGAACGCTAATCTTAGGTTTGCCAGTCGCCCATATGCTGCCGCAGTTATCTGGTTGATGTGTGTTTCCGGAGACGTGCTTGGCGTTATACTCACCCCAAGGTCTTTCTCCTTAGATGAGGTTCGTAGCCTTTGTCCACCTAGCCTGTACTCTGTCAGCGGTCTTCTTTGCCCTTCTCCGATCTTCATGACTTTGCATTTGGTGGGACTAAATTCGAGAAGTCAGTTGCTAGACCAGATGTCAAGCTTGTCCAGGTCTGTTTGCAGTCCTGCTTGGTCTTCATCCGATGTGATTCTCCTCATTAATTTCACATCAGCGAACAGACACACTTCTGAGTCTATCCCGTCCGTCATGTCATTCACATATACCAAGAATAGCACTGGTCCTAGGACTGACCCCTGCGGTACCCCGCTTGTCACAGGCGCCCACTGTGATACCTCATCACGTACCATGACCCGTTGTTGCCTCCCTGTGAGGTATTCCCTGATGCATTCCAGTGCCCTTCCTGTTATACACGCTTGGTCTTCCAACTTCTTTACTAATCTCATATGAGGAACTGTGTCGAAGGCCTTCCTGCAGTCCAGGAAAATGCAATCAACCCACCCTTCTCTCTCTTGCCTTACCTCTGTTACTTTATCATAGAACTCCAGGAGGTTTGTTACACAGGATTTGCCTTCCCTGAATCCGTGCTGTCTAGCGTTGATTATCCTGTTCTGCTCCAGATGCTCCACCATTCTTTTCCTGATGATTTTCTCCAAGACTTTGCACACTATACACGTAAATGTGTGTGTGGGGGGGGGAGGGGGTGCTGGGGCTGGAGGATAGAGCTAGGACTGCCGGACATCAACATAATCTCTCCCGACATCAAACTAATTTAGAAAGACACGTGAGTAAACACTAGGACATATTAGGCAACGTTTCGGTCAAGGTCCCTGGACCGAAACATTTTCCAATAAATATGTCCTAGTATTTGTTGACGTGTGTTTTTAAACCAAAATGTAGGTACCTCTTACCAAGGTTGATACCATGAAACTGATGCCTTGGGCTCAAATTCGCCTCTAGTGTCACACCAGAGCACAATTAAACTTAATATTGTTACCAGGAACTACTGTTAGTGACAGTGACTTTCAGAATGATTTTAAGAACATAAGAAAAGAGGAACACTGCAGCAGGCCTACTGACCCATACTAGGCAGGTCACTCTCAAACCCAAACCCATTAACAACAATATTTACCCAGCCCATTTTTAATGCTACCCAAGGAAACTTAGATTTCTGTCAATATGCTTTTATTTGAGCTTTATTTCCTTGTGTATCAATCCCGTGACCTAATTACTGCATAAAATAATGGTATATAAAAGCAACAAGAATAAGATATGTGCAACATCTGGATATCTTTATTGCAGAATAAAGATACCCAAGTGTTTCAGATGTTTTACTTACCTTATGACTTTAAAAGTAACAAGTAGAAAAATATGACACATGTGAAACACCTGAGTATCTTTATTCTGCAATAAAGATACCCAAATGTTACAGGTGTTTTTTTAACCCCATAACTTTATTACTGTGACAAACCTGTGAATAATGGCTCTGAGTTATTTTACTGAAGTGTCCCAGTTCAGGTTGACTGATGTACACAAGTCTCGCAGCTCGTGCTGATTGATCAATTAGTCCAAGATTTAATCGCTGCCACAATAGATGAGCCCACAAGCCCTAGTCTTTCAAGCAGCTATTTAACTGATCTTGATACCCTGATGAAGGATGACTCAGTCACCGCCACCACTACCGACAAAGTGGCAGGAGTGGTGATTCTTGACACCAGGGGCTACAACACCAAGATGGATGGATGACTTGCTACGTGACAAGAACACATACCAGCCTCTCTCTAACTAGACAAATTCTGAAACCCCTTAGCAGAGTAAGAAAGTTTCTTCACTTGCCTATCACCCCGAGGCTTGCCCACAAACACGAGCTACCCACAACCCACAAACCTGGAGTTCCTCCTCGTGGACTGGTAGTGCGACACAACCTCACAGGTTTAAGCCATAATACACACACACGTCGTAAGCTCCTCTCTTTTTATATGTGCGGGTTGTGTGTGTATTGTTCCAGTCACGGTATTGTGCCTTTTTTGTTATTTAGGTTTAAGCCAAATATGTCTAAATTCTTGGGTATACTCCTGTGTGTCCTGGATATACTCGTATGTGTCCTGGGTATAATCGTGTGTGTCCTGGGTATACTCGTGTGTGTCCTGGGTATACTCGTGTGTCCTGGGTATACTCATATGTGTCCAGTGCATATTCGTATGTGTCCAATGCATATTCGAATGTGTCCAGGGTATACTCGTATATGTCCTGGGTATATTCGTATGTGTCCTGGGTATACTCGTATGTGTCCTGGTGGTGGTGCTGCAGGTGGTGGTGGTTGTGCAGGTGGTGGTGGTGCTGCAGGTGGTGGTGGTTGTGCAGGTGGTGGTGATGGTGGTGGTGCTGTAGGTGCTGGTGGTGGTGCACGTGCTGGTGGTGGTGCACGTGCTGGTGGTTGTGCTGATGGTGGTGGTGGTGGTGCAGGTTGTGGTGATAGTGGTGGTAGAGATGGTGGTGCTGCAGGTGGTGATGCTGCTGCAGGTGGTGGTGCTGCTGCAGGTGGTGGTGCTGCTGCAGGTGGTGGTGCTGCTGCAGGTGGTGGTAGTGTAGCTGGTGATGATGGTGCAGATGGTGGTGGTGCAGATGGTGTGATGGTGCACGTGGTGTTCGTGCAGGTGGTGGTGTTGGTTGTGGTGCTGGTGCAAGTGGTACAGGTTATTGTGCAGGTGGTGGTGGTGCAGGTGGTTATTGTGCAGGTGGTGGTGCAGATGTTGTGGTGGTACAGGTGGTGGTGGTGTTGGTTGTGGTGTAGGTGGTGGTGGTATAGGTGGTGATAGTGATGCAAGTGGGGGTGGCAGTGATGCAAGTGGTGGTGATGGCGGTGGTGGTGTTGCAGGCGGTGGTGGTGCAGGTGGTGGTGGTGGTGCAGGTGGTGGTGTTGCAGGTGGTGGTGGTACAGGTGGTGGCAGTGCAGGTGGTGGTGATGGTGCAGGTGGTTTACGGTGGCGCAAGTATTGACGGTGGTGCAGGTGGTGGTGGTGGTGGCGGTGCTGCAGGGTGAGCCAGTAAGCAGGTGGCGGCCAGCTTGTACTAGGCCGGCCAGGGACCAGCCACATAATGAGACCAGCTGGAGTGACCTTGGCCCTGCGCAAGGTCGCTGCTGGGGACGACCCCACCCGGACCCCATCGGGGAGAGGGACCCCACCCGGGAAGAACCTAAGGACCACACCAGGAAAAGGGACCCCACCAGGGAAAGGGACCCCACCAAGGGGAGGGACCCTAGGACCCAATCAGGTGGAGGGACCCAAGGACCTCACCCGGAGGACCCAAGAACCCCAACAGGGAGACCCCACCTTTGGGAGGGACCCAAGGACCCCACCAGGGGGAGGGACCCAAGGACCTCACCCGAAGAACCCAAGAACCCCAACCCTACCAGGGAGAGAGACCCCACCCTGGGGAGGGTGGGGTGTACATATTATGTTGGTGTACATAAATTGGTGTACATAAATTGGTGTACACATGGTGTACATATGTTGGTGTATATAAGTTGGTGTACATAAGTTTGTGTACATAAATTGGTGTACTTAAATTGGTGTACACATGTTGTTGTACATATGAAAAAGATTCCACAAAGAAGAAAGTGGTACCAGATACATAACTTGTTTCAAACACAATGATCCAATGTTGACTCTGAGAGTTCAAGTGGATTATTTAGTAATGATAACAGCAACACAAACCAACTCCAGAAGAAAAAGGCACAGTACCGTGACTAGAACAATACGCAGATAACCCGCACACAGGAGACAGAAGCTACCACGACGTTTCCGTCAGACTTGTACCATTTACAAAGTCACACTAACACAAAAAAGTGACGCACTTTGTAAATGGTCCAAGTCGGATCGAAACGTCGTCGTAAGGTTGTCTCTCCCATTTGCGGGTTATTTGTGTACAACTCGAGAAAACTACTGACGCATCATTATGACACTGTTATCTGAACTGCCATCAGTCAGTAACCTACAGCTGCACTCTTAATAGACAACGTATCCACATAAAACATCTACATGTTATGCAAATTGCTTAAAAATGTCCAGGACAGAATTGTGAGGTGCTGGATGTTGAGATGAAATTCCTTTAACACAGTGTTCGTTGTGTTGGGACTGGTGCTGTCTTGGTATTGGTGCTGTGTTGAGACTGGTGCTGTGTTGGTACTGTGCTGTGTTGGGACTGGTGCTGTGTTGGTACTGGTGCTGTGTTGGGACTGGTGCTGTGTTGGGACTGGTGCTGTGTTGGCACTGGTGCTGTGTTGGGACTGGTGCTGTGTTGGGACTGGTGCTGTCTTGGTACTGGTGCTGTGTTGGAACTGGTGCTGTCTTGGTACTGGTGCTTTGTTGGAACTGGTGCTGTCTTGGTACTGGTGCTGTCTTGGTACTGGTGCTGTGTTGAGACTGGTGCTGTCTTGATACTGGTGCTGTGTTGAGACTGGTGCTGTGTTGGCACTGGTGCTGTGTTGGGACTGGTGCTGTGTTGGGACTGGTGCTGTCTTGGTACTGGTGTTGTGTTGGAACTGGTGCTGTCTTGGTACTGGTGCTGTCTTGGTACTGGTGCTGTGTTGAGACTGGTGCTGTGTTGAGACTGGTGCTGTCTTGGTACTGGTGCTGTGTTGGGACTGTTGCTGTCTTGGTACTGGTGCTGTGTTGGAACTGGTGCTGTGTTGGTACTGGTGCTGTGTTGGGACTGGTGCTGTGTTGGGACTGGTGCTGTGTTGGGACTGGTGCTGTGTTGGGACTGGTGCTGTGTTGGGACTGGTGCTGTGTTGGGACTGGTGCTGTGTTGGGACTGGTGCTCAGTGCTTGTTGGACTGTGCTGTGTTGGACTGGTGCTGTGTTGAGACTGGTGCTGTGTTGGGACTGGCGCTGTGTTGGGACTGGTGCTGTGTTGGGACTGGTGCTCCTAGTGCTGTGTTGGGACTGGTGCTGTGTTGAGACTGGTGCTGTGTTGAGACTGGTGCTGTGTTGGGACTGGTGCTGTGTTGGGACTGGTGCTGTGTTGGGACTGGTGCTCCTAGTGCTGTGTTGGGACTGGTGCTCCTAGTGCTGTGTTGGGACTGGTGCTCCTAGTGCTGTGTTGGGACTGGTGCTCCTAGTGCTGTGTTGGGACTGGTGCTGTGTTGAGACTGGTGCTGTGTTGGGACTGGTGCTGTGTTGAGACTGGTGCTGTGTTGGGACTGGTGCTGTGTTGAGACTGGTGCTGTGTTGGGACTGGTGCTGTGTTGGGACTGGTGCTCCTAGTGCTGTGTTGGGACTGGTGCTGTGTTGGACTGGTGCTGTGTTGGGACTGGTGCTGTGTTGGACTGGTGCTGCTGGGACTGGGCTGTGTTGGACTGGTGCTGTGTTGGGACTGGTGCTCCTAGTGCTGTGTTGGGACTGGTGCGGGGCTGGTGCTGTGTTGGGACTGGTGCTGTGTTGGACTGGTGCTCCGTGTTGGGACTGGTGCTGTGTTGGGACTGGTGCTGTGTTGGGACTGGTGCTGTGTTGGACTGGTGCTGTGTTGGGACTGGTGCCTGTGGACTGGTGTGTGGGACTGGTGCTCCTAGTGCTGTGTTGGGACTGGTGCTGTGTTGGGACTGGTGCTGTGTTGGGACTGGTGCTGTGTTGGGACTGGTGCTGTGTGGGACTGTGCTGTGTTGGGACTGGTGTCCTAGTGCTGTGTTGGGACTGGTGCTCCTAGTGCTGTGTTGGGACTGGTGCTCCTGTGCTGTGTTGGGACTGGTGCTCCTGTTGGGACTGTGCTGTGTTGGGACTGGTGCTGTGTTGGGACTGGTGCTCCTAGTGCTGTGTTGGGACTGGTGCTCGTGCTTGGGACTGGTGCTGTGTTGGGACTGGTGCTCCTAGTGCTGTGTTGGGACTGGTGCTCCTAGTGCTGTGTGGACTGGTGCTTGTGGGGACTGGTGCTCCTAGTGCTGTGTTGGGACTGGTGCTCCTAGTGCTGTGTTGGGACTGGTGCTCCTAGTGCTGTGTTGGGACTGGTGCTCCTAGTGCTGTGTTGGGACTGGTGCTCCTAGTGCTGTGTTGGGACTGGTGCTCCTAGTGCTGTGTTGGGATGCTCGGTGCTCCTAGTGCTGTGTTGGGACTGGTGCTCCTAGTGCTGTGTTGGGACTGGTGCTCCTAGTGCTGTGTTGGGACTGGTGCTCCTAGTGCTGTGTTGGGACTGGTGCTCCTAGTGCTGTGTTGGGACTGGTGCTCCTAGTGCTGTGTTGGGACTGGTGCTCCTAGTGCTGTGTTGGGAGTGGCTCAAGGTAGAAAATGATATTGTTATGATAACGGTGTCACATATTTTACCAAGACCATCATGACTCACGAAATCGTAATAACACCATTAACGGGTGGGGTTTGGTAATTATTATTATAATCAAGGAGGAAGCGCTAAGCCCGTAGGATTATACAGCGCCTGTGGGAGAATGTGGAAGGCATTCATCCTTAATTCAGGGAACTGAAGCACAGATCCAGTTCACCCTCAAGGAAGATTCCTTGAGGGGTGAACCCATGGGGAGTCTTAATATTCACTGGCCTGTGAGTTTTAGGATTCTCTTGCCATTGATTTCAACCCCACTCATTCCGTGATTAGAACCAACTCGTCCTCAAGTAGATCGTGGTCAACCTCATTTATATTTCGCTCTCCAGGAGCTTTGTCAAGCTTGACAAACGTTGCCACAGTAAAATATCGCATTAGTTGGACTTGTGTCATTTTACCTAACATATTGTCGGTAATTTTACCAACATTATTACAAAAGTTTTTAAGTTCGGATTCCTTTCAACTAAAACTCCCAACATCTTTAGATCCCGATGCAGGGATTTCTACACACTTGTCTAACTTATAGATACGACCTACTTCCACTAGTGGTTTTGTCCACTGGTGACTCCGCCTACCACTGCTCCACCTCATCTGTCAGCAGTATGTAAGCCACATCTCCGTGGTTATGCTGCACTCTCGTCAAAACTGATGCAGTGAGCACATCGACTCTAGGCTGAGGGACTGATTACCTCAGCTTCCACCTTTCTCTGCACAGGACTGAAGAAGCCATTGCGGGGCGAAACGTTTCCAGATTAAAGATTCCCAAATACTGCACAAGTGTTTCGTTTTTCAAACATTCTAAATACAGTATATACATTAGTTATTTTTCATTATTTGGTACAAAATTTTAAAAGAATTTATATTTTTTTGGTAATGTATAAACATTGTAACACACAAAGAGTTTGTTTTATTATTTTAAGTCACAAAAACTAGAATTTTCGTTTTTTTGAAGGACAAGGTTTGATTCTAGCATCTTAAAACTTAGAATACATTAACTTTAAGGGGCAAAATAATAAGAATTTTGCATTATTTTGCTTTTTTTCCAAAAAGTGATTATTACCCTTTCAGCGGGGTAAAAATGTCTTTTTTTTCTATTTCTCCAAATAGTGACGAGTAAGACACATGTGCAACAGCTGGGTATCTTTATTGTTGAAACGTTTCGCCTACACATGAGGCTTCTTCAGGTTAGGTTAGGTAAGGTTTGTCAGGAAACAGGAGGTTTCCCGACGCGGGTCTCAGTCATATGATGACCAGCAACTGGAGCTTTTAGTTAGTTAATTGAGGCCTTCCACTGGCTTACCGGTCCACCCGGCATCTTCAGTCAAATACAGAGGCAGCAGGTGTAGTAGTCCATTAACCTTGGATTAGACAATTAATAACACATGTTAGTGGCATACATGTGTCCATCAACGAACTAAAACACAATTAGTCCTTATTAAGAATTATATATAAGTATCAATAGCAGATTAAAACTGATGGATTTTTTTACACCAATTGACTCAATAAATATATTATGGGTCTGACAGACATTACACAAATAACCCACACATAGGAGCTTACGGCGACGTTTCGGTCCGACTTGGACCATTTACAAAGTCACACCAACATAAAAGAGCGAGGGAGCCAGTGTATAAGCGAGGAGACTTCTTACACGATGTCTGACAGACACTGTGTAAGAAGTCATAAAGAATTCTTTATTGAAGGTACTGAAGGCTACTCTAAGATTCCCCAGCTTTGCAAAGACTGTCAGAGTCATAAGGTTGAAGTGTTTATTTCAGAAGTTTGTTTTGTGAGATGTTTATTCACAGATAGTTTTCCATAATCTATCACTGTATTTTTTTTCCAGTCTTCACTCTTACCTCCAGTATAATGTCTCCTTCCACAACTTACATGGCCTTACATTTATTTACAGTGAACTTCAACAGGCACTTGTTTTACCACCCTGAAACCTGCCAGTCTCCCTGAAGGATACATGAAGAATGTTTCAAGGAGGTTAACGCCCTGGCGGCCCGGTCCCAAACCAGGCCTCTTGGTGGATCAAAGCCTGATCAACCAGGCTGTTACTGCTGGTCACAAACAGTTTAACGTACGATCCACAACAGCCAGGCTGGTCAAAAACCGACTGAGAAACATATAAGATTTTCGCTTGAAGACAGACAGAGGTTTGTTGGTAATTTCCCTTATGCACGAAGGGAGGGCGTTGGAAAGTCTAGGACCTCTGACACTTGTACCTCCTTCGTTACGTCCCTGCTTTTCAATGGAAGTAAAAAAAACAAAGGACCTTACTTTCATACGGAGTGATTTCAGAGTAGGTTTTGGACCAGTCCCTCCAGGACTTTCCAGGTATAAACTATGACGAACTTTCTCCAAGGAATACAGCTTAAAGAACTGCAAGCGTTCCCAATAGTTGACATGTTTGACTGAATGAAGATAAGCAGTGGAAGTTTTTCTGCTTGTTTACTAGACTCAACAACTTCACTTGCCTCAAAGGCGACCGTTATTATACAGCAATATTCCAGCTTTTTTTCACAGTAAGAGAGTCATCTACGGTCACATATCCCTCGTCTTTTCCTCCCTCTCTCTCTCTCTCCCCTCCTCCTCTCTTCTCCCATCTCATGAGAAGAACCGGTAAGGTTATCCGTCACAGTATTCCAGCTTGGAGAGAACAAGTAACTTGAAGAATATCATCCATCACTGGCTCAGCATCTCTCATCTTGAACATTCTGGTTATCCAACCTCTCATTCTCCTTGCGGCAGCGATAGCCCTTTCTGTCCTATCTTTTTCAGAATCTTCTTAAAAGTTATCAAACTGTGATACACATGATTCGATCCATCTGTCAGGACATTTACATATATCAGGAAAAGCAACAATTTTAATACTGATTATTGGGGGACCCTACTTGCTAAATCAACCCATCCTAACACTGCTTCATATATAATATCTTTATCAACAGTTTTTTTCATAACTTTACCTTTCACCCCCGTGACATGCCTGTAACTAGTTTCTTGGGATCTACCCTCACAACACGGCCTCAGTCCAAGATCTTTATTTTTTCTACCTTGCGTAAAAGCCTCTGGTGGGAAAATACATAAATGCTTTTTCTTGAAATCTAAAAATATGTATTATAGCAATTGACATTTCTCTTCATCTCAGCAACTGTAGGTTGGTCAGACTAGCTCTCCCGTTCCTGAAGGAGGGTTTTCGAGATTTGTCAAGACTGATGGACTGAACACACCGACCCCAGGCTGAGGGACTCATTACCTCCTCTTACACATTTCTCTACATTGGACTCTTTACCACGTGGGTTTAGCTCTTAGTTATGATTATAATAATAACAATAATCTGCAATGTACTGAAGAAGTCACTGTGTGGCGAAACCTTTCCAAAATAAAGATACCCAAATGATGGAAAAGTGTCTTATGTATCAAGCCTGGTTGTCACTACTGCATCAGCAGCACCCACGCAGGTGCTCCCTCCTGTATCCTGATATCTCTAACATTTTGGTAAGGACCACGTCAGTGTTACCAACATGTACTTAGGTTCCTTCAGTCTGATGAATGGTATTGTGACACCGACAAAATGTGGAAAAACACACTTGTGTACAGTTCAGGACATTTATTAAAGGAAACCTTTAAATGTCCCGAACTGTGCATGTCTTTCTCCTTCAGTCTGTTCCATGTCTTGAATATAGCGACTACAGCACTCATGTGCAAGTCTCAAGTGACTAACTTAGGAATTTTTACTAAGGGTTCAACCAGTGGTTCTAATGCTTGCCTCTACAACCATGGCAGGTATGGGGTTCGGCCAGTGGTTCTGATCCTTGCCTCAACAACCAAGGTAGATATGGGGTTCGACCAGTGGTTCTGATCCTTGCCTCAACAACCATGGCAGATATGGGGTTCGACCAGTGGTTCTGATCCTTGCCTCAACAACCATGGCAGATATGGGGTTCGACCAGTGGTTCTGATCCTTGCCTCAACAACCATGGCAGATATGGGGTTCGACCAGTGGTTCTGATCCTTGCCTCAACAACCATGGCAGATATGGGGTTCGACCAGTGGTTCTGATCCTTGCCTCAACAACCATGGCAGATATGGGGTTCGACCAGTGGTTCTGATCCTTGCCTCAACAACCATGGCAGATATGGGGTTCGACCAGTGGTTCTGATCCTTGCCTCAACAACCATGGCAGATATGGGGTTCGACCAGTGGTTCTGATCCTTGCCTCAACAACCATGGCAGATATGGGGTTCGACCAGTGGTTCTGATCCTTGCCTCAACAACCATGGCAGATATGGGGTTCGACCAGTGGTTCTGATCCTTGCCTCAACAACCATGGCAGATATGGGGTTCGACCAGTGGTTCTGATCCTTGCCTCAACAACCATGGCAGATATGGGGTTCGACCAGTGGTTCTGATCCTTGCCTCAACAACCATGGCAGATATGGGGTTCGACCAGTGGTTCTGATCCTTGCCTCAACAACCATGGCAGATATGGGGTTCGACCAGTGGTTCTGATCCTTGCCTCAACAACCATGGCAGATATGGGGTTCGACCAGTGGTTCTGATCCTTGCCTCAACAACCATGGCAGATATGGGGTTCGACCAGTGGTTCTGATCCTTGCCTCAACAACCATGGCGATGGTTCGACCAGTGGTTCTGATCTTAACAACCATGAATATGGTCGACCAGTGGTTCTGATCCTTGCCTCAACAACCATGGCAGATATGGGTTCGCCAGTGGTTCTGATCCGCTCAACAACCATGGCAGTATGGGGTCGACGTGGTTCTGATCCGCTCAACAACCATGGCAGATATGGGTTCGCCAGGTTTGATCCTGCTCAAACCATGGCAGATATGGTTGACAGTGGTTCTGATCTGCTCAACAACCATGGCGATATGGTCGACCAGTGTTCTGACTTCAACAACCATGGCGATATGGGGTTCGCCGTGGTTCTGATCTTGTCAACAACCATGGCGATATGGTTCGACCAGTGGTTTGATCCGCTCAAAACCATGCAGATATGGTTCGACCAGTGGTTCTGATCCTTCAACAACATGGAATATGGGGTGACCAGTGGTTCTGATCCTTGCCTCAACAACCAGCAGATGGTTCGACCAGTGGTTTGATCCTTGCCCAACAACCATGCAGATATGGGTTCGACCAGTGGTTCTGATCCGCCTCAACAACCATGGCAGATATGGGTCGACCAGATTGGTGACGTGGTGATCCTTGCCTCAATGGCAGATATGGTCGACCAGTGATCCTCAACAACCATGGCAGATATGGTTGCCAGTGGTTCTGATCGCTCAACAACCATGGCAGATATGGGGTTCACGTGGTTCTGATCTTGCTCCAACTGGCATATGGGTTCACCGTGTTGATCGCCTCAAAACCTGGATTGGGTCGCCATGGTTCTGATCTGCCAACAACAGGCAATATGGTTCGACCAGTGGTTCTGATCCTTGCCCAACAACCATGGCAGATATGGGGTCCCAGTGGTTCTGATCCTTGCCTCAACAACCAGGAGATATGGGTTCGACCAGTGGTTCTGATCCTCCTCAACAACCATGGCAGATAGGGTTCGACCAGTGGTTCTGATCCTTGCCTCAACAAGGGTGATTGCCACACCATGGCGATTGCTCAACAACTGGCGATTGGTCACCATGGATTGGGTTGCCTTTCAACCTGGCAATGGGGTATGGTTTGACCTGCTACCCTAAACATGGAGGTTCGACCAGTGGTTCTTCTTGCCTCAACAACCATGGCAGATATGGGTTCGACCAGTGGTTCTGATCCTTGCCTCAACAACCATGGCAGATATGGGGTTCGACAGTGGTTCTGATCCTTGCCCAACAACCATGGCAGATGGGGTTCGACCGTGGTTCTGATCCTGCCTCAACAACCATGGCAGATATGGGGTTCGACCAGTGGTTCTGATCCTTCCTCAACAACCATGCGATATGGGTTCGACCGGGTTGATCCTTGCTCAACAACCATGGCAGATATGGGGTTCGACCAGTGGTTCTGATCCTTGCCTCAACAACCATGGCAGAATGGGGTTCGACCAGTGGTTCTGATCCTTGCCTCAACACATGGCAGATAGGGGTTGACCAGTTCTGTTCTAACCTGGCATAAAACATGGACATGGTTGACCTGTCACCTGCAAATGGCGAAGGGTTGACCTTGGTTCAACCTTGCAAAATGGAGGTTGACCAGGGTTCTGATCCTGCCTCAACAACCATGGCGATATGGGGACCAGTGGTTCTGATCCTGCCTCAACAACCATGGCAGATATGGGGTTCGACCAGTGGTTCTGATCCTTGCCTCAACAACCATGGCAGATATGGGGTTCGACCAGTGGTTCTGATCCTTGCCTCAACAACCATGGCAGATATGGGGTTCGACCAGTGGTTCTGATCCTTGCCTCAACAACCATGGCAGATATGGGGTTCGACCAGTGGTTCTGATCCTTGCCTCAACAACCATGGCAGATATGGGTCGACCAGTGGTTCTGATCCTTGCCTCAACAACCATGGGGTTGCCAGGGTTTGATCCTTGCTCAACAACCATGGCAATGGGGTTCGACCAGTGGTTCTGATCCTTGCCTCAACAACCATGGCAGATATGGGGTCCCAGGTTGTCTGCTCACAACCATGGCAGATATGGGGTTCCGGGTTTGATCCTTGCCTCAACAACCTGGCAGATATGGGTTCGACCAGTGGTTCTGATCCTTGCCTCAACAACCATGGCAGATATGGGGTTCGACCAGTGGTTCTGATCCTTGCCTCAACAACCATGGAAGTATGGTTGACCTTGCTCAACCTGCATAGGTTGCAGTGGTTCGACCTTGCTCCAACTGGCAAGAGTGACAGGGTTCGACCTGCTCAAAACCTGCGTAGGTTCGACAGGGTTCTGATCCTGCCTCCAACAGCAGAATTGACCAGTGGTTCTGATCCTTGCCTCAACAACCATGGCAGATATGGGTTCGACCAGTGGTTCTGATCCTTGCCTCAACAACCATGGCAGATATGGGGTTCGACCAGTGGTTCTGATCCTTGCCAACACCAGGAATATGGTTCGACCAGTGGTTCTGATCCTTGCCTCAACAACCATGGCGATATGGGGTTCGACCAGTGGTTCTGATCCCTCACAACCATGGCGAATGGGTTCGACCAGTGGTTCTGATCCTGCCTCAACAACCATGGCGATATGGGTTCGACCATGGCTGATCTTGCTCCAACCATGGCAGATATGGGGTTCGACCAGTGGTTCTGATCCTGCCTCAACAACCATGGCAGATATGGGTTCGACCAGTGGTTCTGATCCTTGCCTCAACAACCATGGCAGATATGGGGTTGACCAGTGGTTCTGATCCTTGCTTCAACAACCATGGCAGATATGGGGTTCGACCAGTGGTTCTGATCCTTGCCTCAACAACCATGGCAGATATGGGGTTCGACCAGTGGTTCTGATCCTTGCTTCAACAACCATGGCAGATATGGGGTTCGACCAGTGGTTCTGATCCTTGCCTCAACAACCATGGCAGATATGGGGTTCGACCAGTGGTTCTGATCCTTGCCTCAACAACCATGGCAGATATGGGGTTCGACCAGTGGTTCTGATCCTTGCTTCAACAACCATGGCAGATATGGGGTTCGACCAGTGGTTCTGATCCTTGCCTCAACAACCATGGCAGATATGGGGTTCGACCAGTGGTTCTGATCCTTGCTTCAACAACCATGGCAGATATGGGGTTCGACCAGTGGTTCTGATCCTTGCCTCAACAACCATGGCAGATATGGGGTTCGACCAGTGGTTCTGATCCTTGCCTCAACAACCATGGCAGATATGGGGTTCGACCAGTGGTTCTGATCCTTGCCTCAACAACCATGGCAGATATGGGGTTCGACCAGTGGTTCTGATCCTTGCCTCAACAACCATGGCCATCCTGCACTTCGTCTGGTCTTTCCATCATGTGTTGCACTATCTTGTCTTCCAGTTTCCCTTTTCCTTGTTCTTCTCTCATAAACTTGATCCTGTCTTCATAGTTTCTCATTCGTTAATCCGACTTGCTACATATCCTTCCTTTTCCACTTCAGATTCCATTTCTACTGGATCATCAAATATAATTAACGAAATTTAACAGGAATAAAAATTTCACTCTTATTCTATACATAAAATTGGCAGATGTTTAACTTCACTCATTATTTTTCACTCTGTCATCACGGAATTAGGATGCATCCTACTGAATATTTGAAGCAAAGCAGAAGCGGATTTTGGAAGTTTCTGAAGCCACTGTCTTCATTTGCACCTACTGATACTTCACACTTTAAATTCGACTGAAACTGATTGTTTTAGATCTAAGTGAATATCAAGTCATATTTTGCTGGCTCATCGCCACTCTCACTCCTGTTGCTCTCCTTCCTTGTTAGTCTGCGAAGTTTACAATACTGCTGCCTCCGCATGTTGTGGTCCCTGTGTGTGTGTGTGTGTGTATATATATATTTCCATGCATGTAAATATATGTGCTCAAGAACTTGTGTGTATATTTGGATGCATGTGTCGTGAATGTTGTGGAGAGGTAGTGAGACCTGTCACACTAACCCGTAGTGTACTAGTGTCAGACACTAGGCTACACACCTACTAGTAACCCGTGGTGTACTAGTGTCAGACGCTAGGCTACACACCTACTAGTAACCTGTAGTGTACTAGTGTCAGACGCTAGGCTACACATCTACTAGTAACCCGTGGTGTACTAGTGTCAAACACTAGGCTACACACCTACTAGTAACCCGTGGTGTACTAGTGTCAAACACAAGGCTACACACCTACTAGTATAACGTGGTGTACTAGTGTCAGACACTAGACTACACACCTACTAGTAACCCGTGTACTAGTCAGACACTGCTACACACCTAGTAACCCGTGGTGTACTAGTGTGACACTAGGCTACACACCTACTAGTAACCCGTGTACTAGTGTCAGACACTAGGCTACACATCTAATAACCCGTGGTGTACTAGTGTCAGACACTAGGCTACACACCTAGCAACCCATGGTGTACTAGTGTCAGACACTAGGCTACACACCTAGCAGCCCGTAGTGTACTAGGGTCAGACACTAAGCTACTCACCTAGTAACCCGTGGTGTATTAGTGTCAGACACTAGGCTACTCACCTATTACCCGTGGTGTACTAGGGTCAGACACTAGGCTACACACCTAGCAACCCGTGGTGTACTAGTGTCAGACACTAGGCTACACACCTACATTAATTTTCAACACAAGCCAGACACAAAAAGCCACTCTTGTTTCTTTGTACCGGCTCCCCCAGTACTCCCCAAGCTAAACTCAACGAATTGTACTCAACCAGTGGTACTCAATCAGCTATACTGAACCAGCTGTACTCAACTAGTTGTACTGAACCAGTTGAACTCAACCAGTCGTAGGGATCGAATCATAGCTCCTGGCTCTACCTCTTAACTGCTATTCACCAGCTTTAATAATAATAATAATAATATAAATAATAAAATAATAATAATAATTAACAAGTACGTTAACCTGTAATTTACACCTGGAAACATCAGAAGGACTGGTTCCAAATCTACACTGAAATTATTCCTCGCAGGGACGGGCGTTTGATAGATACTGGACAATACTTCTGATGTAAAGGAGGGACACAGCAAGGTAAAGGAACCTCCAAGGTCTTCAGCGCCCTGCTTTTATACAAGGAGAATAACCAACAACCAGAGCTGCAGCTGTCTTCAAGGAGCAGCTTGACAAATTGCTTCATACCTTATTTGATCAATCAGGCTGTGGTGCCACCTTGGATTACACGACCAGTTAATTTCCATATGAGCAGCACCTGATGGCTTACAGAGGGTGTTGAAGCGGCCTTGATGAGGGTCAGGGAACTGGACGAGTGAGAGAGGGAGGGAGGCTGAGAGCAGAAGAGTGGAGAGAAAATGAGTGAGAGTGAAGGAGAAAAAAAAGTGATTGAAAGAGAAAATGAAAGTGAAAGTGAAGGAAAGGGAAAATGAAAGTGAAAGAGAGAAAATGCGAGTTCAGAGGATGAGGGAGAATGAAAGAGCAAGAAGAAAAGTGTACATGGGAAGACACAGGAAAAGTCGATATCAAAAAAGCTTCTCAGTGCATACAAAGTCCATCTTCTATCTCGACAGATACTATACGCTATTATCTAGATGTTTGGGAAGTATAATAAAGCAGAAGGCTCTCTCCCAACCATACACATCCTCCAGACACTGCTGGTATGAATCAGGAAGAAATAACATACCATATTGTACTGGAAAACTAGCATAAAATAGGGAGGAAGGGAGTGGAACACATGAACTCCATCTACCTCTACTACAACAATGCTACTATTGCCATCACCCTGCTACAACAGTGCTACCTTCTCACTCACACTCCATCTACCAACAGTGCTACTCTTGCCACTCACCACCACAACAGTCTACTTTCATTCTACCTCCACACAACAGTGCTACTCTTGCACATCTCTACCTTCCACTACAACAGTGCTACTCTTGCCACACTCTTCCTCTCCCAACATGCTACTCCCCCCCCTTACTAAACAGTGCTACTCTTGCCACCTCTACTACCAAAAGCACTTTACCTACTCACTCTACTACAACAGTGTACCTTGCACACTCTCACTTAGCTACAACAGTGCTACTCTTGCACATCTCTACCCCACTACAACAGTGCTACTCTTGCCACCTCATTCTACACAGTGCTACTCTTGCCACCTCACCTTTCCTCTCCCAACAGTGTACTCTTACATTCTCCTGCCATTCCCAACAGTGCTACTCTTGCCTACTACCTTACTACAACAGTGCTACTCTTGCCACCTCACACTCTACTACAACAGTGCTACTCTTGCCACCTCTACCTCTACTACAACAGTGCTACTCTTGAACATCTCTCACACTCTCCATGCTACAACAGTGTTACTCTGCATCTACCACACTGCTCCATGGCTACCAACAGTGCTACTCTTGCACATCTACTCACCTCTCATGCTACAACAGTGCTACTTTGCACACCACACGCTCCATGCTCCACAGTACTCTCAACATCTATCCACTGCTCATGGCTACCAACAGCTACTCTGCACTCTACTCACATTCCATGCTACCAACAGTGCTACTCTTGCAACATCTACTCACAACATGCCACTGCTACCACCATCTACTCTTACAACATTACTCACACTCTCCATGGCTACCAACAGTGCTACTCTTGCAACATATACTCACACTGCTCCATGGCTGCTAACAGTGCTACTCTTGCAACATCTACTCACACTGCTCCATGGCTACCAACAGTGCTACTCTTGCAACATCTACTCACACTGCTCCATGGCTATCAACAGTGCTACTCTTGCAATCTACTCACACTGCTCCATGGCTGCCAACAGTGCTACTCTTGCAACATCTACTCACACTGCTCCATGGCTACCAACAGTGCTACTCTTGCAACATCTACTCACACTGCTCCATGGCTACCAACAGTGCTACTCTTGCAACATCTACTCACACTGCTCCATGGCTACCAACAGTGCTACTCTTGCAACATCTACTCACACTGCTCCATGGCTGCCAACAGTGCTACTCTTGCAACATCTACTCACACTGCTCCATGGCTACCAACAGTGCTACTTTGCAACACTATTATGGCTCACATGCTTTACCCATGCTATCCAACAGTGCTACTCTTGCAACATCTACTCACACTGCTCCATGGCTTAACAGTGCTACTCTTGCAACATCTACTCACACTGCTCCAGGCTACCAACAGTGCTACTTTGCAACATCTCTCCACTGCTCCATGGCTGTGCTCTCTGCAATCTCACACTGCATGGCTCCAACAGTGCTCTGCCATCTCACACTGCTCATGCAAACAGTGCCTTACATTACTCACTGTATGGCTACAACAGTGCTACTTCAACATCTACTCACACTGCTCCATGGTCAACAGTGCTACTCCAACATCTCTCACATGTCATGGCTCAACAGTGCTATCTTCACATCTTCACACTACTCCATGGCTCCACAGTGCTACTCTAACATCTACTCACACTGCTCCATGGCTCAACAGTGCTCCACATTGCAACAACTTTTACTCACACTGCTCCATGGCTCCAACAGTACTCTCTTGCAACATCTACTCACACTGTCCATGGCTACCAACAGTAAGAGCTATCTTGCAACATCTACTCCAACTGCTCCATGGCTACCAACAGGCTACTATTGCACAGTTTACTCTACATGTTATTCACAGTTCACAAATTGTGCACATCATGTGATAGATACTTGTATCTTTATTCTGAAACCTTCGCTACACAGTGGCTCTTCAGTCCAGTGCAGAAAAGGGTGGTGAGGAGAGTTTGAGGTAATCGTCCCTCAGCCTGGAGTCTATGTGTTCAGTCCATCAATCTTGACTTTCGTCGACTCCAGGCTGAGGGACTGATTACCTCAAACTACTCCTCATCTTCCACCCTTTTTCTGCACTGGACTGAAGAAGCCACTGTGTAGCGAAGGTTTCCAGAATAAAGATACCTAAATGTTACACAAGTGTCTCATTTATCAACTTTTCGGTTTAGTAAACCACTGGTGTGGGTCGCATCCTGGGGACAAAACTGACCTAATTTGTGGGAAATGCTCAGCATAACAAGCGGCTTTCTATATGTCATTGATGTCAGCTAGGACTGTATACCTTGTACATGTACTTGTAGAATTAAAGATATTATTATGTGCTGCTTCCCCATTCTACAGACATGGTAGTGCTGCCTGGGATATTTTAGGACTAGGTAGTTCCGGAACTGGTATAAACCTTGGTAATAGATACCGACAAATTGGTTTAGGAAAACGTGAGCAAACACTACGCCATATTTATTAGAAAACGTTTCGGTCCTGGATGTTGATCACTTCTAACATACAAAGGTTAAAAAGACGCCTATGTATACAGTCTTTTCAACCCCTGTATGTTAGAAGTGATCAAGGTCCCAGGACCGAAACGTTTTCTAATAAATATGTCCTAGTGTTTGCTCACGTGTCTTTCAAAACCAGTCCCGGAACTACCACCAGGATGCTGGTAGCCACCACCACAACTACCACCAGGATGCTGGTAGCCAAAACCACAACTACCACCAGGATGCTGGTAGCCACAACCACAACTACCACCAGGATGTTGGTAGCCACAACCACAACTACCACCAGGATGCTGGTAGCCACAACCACAACTACCACCAGGATGCTGGTAGCCACAACCACACAACCCTTGCACTGCCACAATCTTGTCTTTAAAAAACGTACGCATAACTGGTTGTTAAATATTATTATTATTATATTTAAATTTATGGGAAGCAATCAGATTCATTCCAAAGGAGGGGAGGACAAGTCAAAATGAACAGCATCAAGAACACCTCACCGGCATCGAAGAACCTTCCTTGAGGAGGACTGGTTCTTAAAAAGAGTTGTGGCTCCACAATCCTCAGTGGGAACACTATGACAGTGGTCTATAACAATTTCATTACCCACATTATAATAATAATATCTTTATTTCTACATGTACAACTTATACAGACCATAGCTGACATCAGTGACATAGTATATAAAAAGCCGCTGGTTATGCAAAGCATTTCAGGCAAATAAGGTGATTCTGTCCTCAGGATGCGACCCACACCAGTCAACTAACACCCAGGTACCTATTTTACTGCTAGGTGAAGAAGGACAGCAGGTGTCTTAAGGAAATACGTCCTTAACACCGGGGATCGAACCTCTTATCACGGAGTTTCATAACACTGCTTCGTTTAACTGCATCACTTTGACCAAAATGGTTCACATAAACAGTGGTTAATACCATGTCCTCCATACCACTTATTACATGGAACTTCGTTTTCATTACACTTCTAAAAGATCATCATCATTAGGGGAGTTATGGTGAGTGAGGGAGAGTTATGGTGAGTGAGGGGAGTTATGGTGAGTGAGGGGTTTGATGAGTAAGGGGAGTTATGGTGAGTGAGGGGTTATGGTGAGTGAGGGAGTTATGGG